>JBAJNP010007793.1:0-15578 GCA_036877545.1 Yasuhikotakia modesta | reverse complement strand
CACACACACACACACACACATACATATACATACACACACATTCACCTGCTTCTACACACTCAGGGCCAAGTTACTGAATAAGCAACTTTGCATACATAAATGCATAAATTAATGCCAGTAAATGACCTGTTTTTTGCAGCTTAGTTTTTTTGTAAATGGTGTATGAGGATGACACTCTGTGCTGGGAATATTCCAGTATGCCTGCATAGAACATTTTTTTGCTCCTTTAAAATTAAAGTTTAATGCATTCTAAAAGTTTCTAAAGTTTTGTATTATTTGGCCCTTTGACTGAAGAAGCATGTAATATAATTATGCATAAATATAATCTTGATTCATAGGTCTCATCTTAAACACAGTTGCTAGTTCTTGGCTAGATCCGAATACATACCTGCATATAAATACATCCATAGACAGGTAATGCCTGAGCTCAGGGCTTTAATTCCCTCCGGCACTTCAGTGTGCAGGAAGCTGGCTTGGGCTGACTTCTGCTCCACACGGTGATGGACTGCTGGGTTCTGGCAGTGTAAAGGGCTGGCTGCTGTCAGGACAGTGTTTTGTGAGAGTGTATGTGGGTGTGCCATCTCTTTATCAAGCTGAGAAGTCGCACAGTATGTGACTTCCAGGACTGCCCGTCGCAAATCAGCCGGCGTTCGATGTGCGGCCAGTGGTCCAAGGGGTCTGCTACAGTCTCACCCTGCCTGGGGGCGAGTGGGCGCTTTGTCAATCATAGTGCCGCTGTCTCTGCCAGATTTAAATCTGAGCTCCAGGAGCAGATGAAGCAGATACACAAACACACACACACACAATGACAATGGAAATAATTTGCCTGTGTGTGTGTGTATTTGTTTTTCTACTATTGTGGGGGCCACAAGAATTCATTTAGACAAGAAGTCATACATTTGATACATTGCAAGGGCCAGCCATGAGGGAACTTTGATTATTAAACATAAATAAATAATGTTTTTCATGTAAAAATAAAAAGGTTTAGGGGTGGGGTAAGGATTAGTGGATAGAATATTTAGTTTGTACAGTATAAAAATAATTGTCTCTGAAATATGGAATTGCATTATATTATGCATTATAGAACATACAGATGACATCAGATATATGTACATCAGTACATTCTATCAGACTGAAGCATGTGATGTTCTGCATAAATGGCGAGAGCACAAACACAGTCTGAAAATAATGTGCCACAGTGTCTTGCAGACCTGCAGCGATACCCTTTTACAAACTGTGTGCAATTTAAGCTAAATAGGAAAGCTTAAACAGAGCCATTAGCTCTTAAAACCGATTGTTACTGGTTTAAAAGCTTCTGATTAGAAGCATTAAAGGTGAAGTGTGTAATTCTGCTGAAAATTTGTTCTTCTTTTCCAGTTTAATGTGCCTAAAGAACTATAAGTAAGCTGTTTGATGCTGCGTGTAAACACTGGTGTTCATTGCTGTCTGTCTAACGAGTCTGACAAATCAGTTTCTAGCTCAGCCAATTGTGTGAGTTTGGGGTGGGCTTTTTGGTGCGGTTTGCTTTTAACAAATTACAGCATCACACCACTTAAACATCTATTTATATCTATATACACACACACACACACACACACACTTATATATACACATTTATAATCTTTGTGTAATGTAATCAAAATGTAATCTTTATATATACTGTGTATATATTTAATATTTATAAGAATATATGAAAATTATATAGATTATTAGATACACATATATATATATATATATATATATATACACACACATACATGTCTATAATGAGCTATTTGAACCATAAACTGGATTGTGAGTGGATAGTGAATAAACTGTTCAATAATGTTCAATAACTGTTCAATCTACTTTCAATAATGTACATAAGACAACTATAAACTCACCCCATTCTTCTGAGAAACCTTTCTGAGAAGTATTTTTAGCTTCAGGTGGTATTTGTAGCCATAAAAACAGCAGAGGTTGGGATTTTAGGATCGCTATTAGTTTTTGATCCATCATCACCTTCCGTTTGCTTTGATAAAAGGAGATTTTCCAGCAATAAAGTGAAGCGCAGCAGTCGTGTGGTGAAGCATTAGTTTCAGTGATTGTGTTAATTCACAGTGAAGTGTCGTGAGCCTGTGTTATTTCACGTCTAGCCTTTTAATAGAACCATCAACCTCGATTTGATTGGAGATGAAGAGATTTCATTCTGAAGGAATTGTCGCTCTGTGATAAAAGAGAAAACTACAAACGTCTTGTGGGTGTTTGGAGACCTTTTGGCCCCTTGATGTGTGTCAGCTCACCATGGAGTATTTCCAGAAATAAATAAGTTCTGCTCCATCTGTTTTTTGGCTCCTTCGCAAGCCTTCAAATGTCAGTGAATCTGTTGGCGAATCTGTTCTGAATCACGTGCAGGGCTTCCAAGAATCTGTTCATTTCTGCTGTCTGATTCCTCTAGAATACATGCAGGCATTTTTGGCGTGACCTTTTCTTTGATTTAGGATTTGTTCGGGTCAAATACTGTTAAACAGAAGAAAAAAAAGATCAGACAGGAGTGATGCTTTCATCCACAAAGGTTTAGAATACGGGAAAAGATCACGCTTTTGAATTGAGCGAGCCCCATTGAGGTTACTGGCTATCTCGCTCTTTTTCTCACCATCTAATCACTTCTCCTTCTCTTCTTTTCCAGATTATCAAGGACCAAAAGCTCTTTATCATTGTGGGGGGGATGTTGCTGATTGATTTGTGTATCCTCATATGCTGGCAGATTGTGGATCCCCTGAAGAGAACTGTGGAAGAGTACAGCTTGGAGGCAAGTTGTTTTTGGTTATTATTAATGTAATATATAACAGTTAAGCAGAATTCAATATTACTGCAATAGTTCAGCCATCACAACTGCGGTCCATCACATTCCCATCACATTCCCAGCCAAGAATTCATTACCATCTGTGTTATTTTTGGTTTAGGAAGTGAGACGCCCTGCCCCGCCCCCAGATTCATGGTGGTGGGGCAGTAGGCCAGCTGGATTATGGGGCATTGGCACAAATGCTTGGAAAAAAGGACACTTGGAAGAGCCTGTCTTGGGCTGACACGGAGGGGGGGGTGACAAGGCATTGAGTGGAGTTTCAAAATAGACTGGACGTTCTGAATCGGTGTTAGTCGTGCCAGACAGTCTCAATAGATCAGGCATGTTTATATCAGAGTTTTGAGAATGTATTTTTTGAAAGATCAGTTGATTTAACAACAGTCAAATATACTGTAAAATAATACAATTTAAATATAAAATTAACCTCATTAAGTACACAACCACTATTTATAAATGAAATAACTTAATTTTGTATTGTTATATTTACATTATTATACATTATTATACACCGCCTACTCTGCAGTGGGAATGCACAGAGCGGCTTTGGAAGGGGCCTGTCAGTGTAAAAGAGCCAGTTGGGAGGGGGGAGTTCTGACCAGCACTGAGTGGACGTTGCCCTCAAGCTGATGGAATCATGGCTGCCACCCTCTGCTGAGAACTCCAGACAGGGAGATTATCACAGATTGATTGGTGGAAAAGGTCCATTAACTTTCCCATCACTCCTGGGTGTTTTGATGAGCCCAGGGTTTTTCTGTCTGCCTCTATCCCCATCCTGTGCTGTGGGTAGTTGCAGGCCTAATGCTTCACTAAAGGTGGGAAAAGGAGTGAGAAATATTTGTCATTTGGGTTTGGTTGTCATGGATGCAACTTCAGGAGTGTTTACACTTAGAACAATCTGGAGTGACTGGAAGTTGTTCTTTTTTTAGTAAGAGTTCAGTGCAATGAGAACTGTTGAGTGTTGAATGTGGAAAGTTGAATGGAAGTGTGTGTGTGTATCATATGTTATATATTATATATGTATTTACAGGTGGCACTGTGTACAACTTTGGTAACAGAAGTTTGCATGTCTTTTGTGGGAATAAGCTGCTGTGGACTACAGTAAAACGTTGCACAAGTGTTTATTTAATATTACTGTAAGTAATGTCTGTGAGACAGGAGACAATTACAGTGGACAGACTGTCAGGGGCTTGAAACTGTAGAACATAAACAGATTTGAGAGCAGTAGGCAGCAATTTTACGTGCCACAAACTCGTGAGTATAGAGTTTCACTCCAGCTCTACTGAAAAGCTAAAAGCAAAGCAAACCTGCTCATTTGTGCCTCCTGATCCAGGTTAAGAACTCTCATACATTTGTACAAGGTACAGGCCTTTAAAACTGGGCCATATTTGCTTAATGGAACGCTTCCATTATGACATTATAGAAGACATTTATAAATATTAGTATTTTTAAACCTGTTCTTTACTGAGCCATTCAACGATAGCTGACAAAATGTCAAGCAGTGACAACAATAAAATTAATCGCAATACATCCTTAAATAATGTGTTTCAGATTCACAAATTTTACAATTTGATATTAACCTAAAATCTTAATTTTACAGAAAAATATAGTTCAAGGACATTGTTCACTAGTATCTGCCCAAAACAGCACTGCTTCAGAGCGGAAGAGCTGCGATTGAACCTTGTGTAGCTTGCAAAACAAAATGTTTCTTCTCATGGACAACAAAGTGTGTTCTAGAAGAGAAGGAAGGAGAGATTTTAATGTAAATCCAGAGCAAGTCTCTGGTCTGATAAAGGACAAACCATGGAGGAGCTGATTAGCATTCAGTAGGTTTCTCTTGCAATGCTCACCGTCCTCGACGCCGCAGCAAGTGCGCTGTCCCTGCGCACAGTATTGCAGTGTGGCATTGCCATGGCAACAGCCAAGGTTTCTGACACCCATAAACCAGTGCTGTCACTGCTGATCCGAGTGACAAAAAATATAGAGAAAGGTTTTAGACAGACACCACAATGGCAGGCCCTACATATGCATGCACACGTGTCATGAGAGACAGAGGGACCAAGATGTAGAATTTGTGCCAAGATTGTACACGCTTAGCCATAAGGTTTGCAGTATATTGTGTAGAAATGTAGTCCATGGATCACGTTTTTCTTCTATAATTGACGCGGCCTTTACTGTTTCTGGTTAATTTATAATTGTATTGACAGTGTGTAAGTTGAGGTCTCGTTCACTAATAATTAGGTATGAATTGCAGACTTGCCTGACCAGAGAAAGTTTTCAAACTTTTTGATTCATGACAGGTGCATTTTTATTTCTTTTAGACTCTTATTATAATATACCGGTCTAGATCAATTTTCCAGTTCTAGATCAATTTATTTAAGCTGTTTGGTGCCTGCTCTAGATCAAGATCTAGAATAGCAGTTCAGTACATGTTCTATATCAAGATATAATGCACATCATTTTTGTGTGGAATGATAGAAAGAAACAAACCATGCTTCTCCATCAAAATGTTTATTCTGTTTGCGTTAAGTTGAACAAATATGCAAATAAATCCCAAATATACATCCCCAGCCATTACAAGTCACTGTCACACAGCCACACTGGGATGAAGTTTGTGGGCAGAGGAATTTTCCTCACAGTTCAATCACAGGCTGTTTGTGTCAGACTGAGGACAGCCAGACAGACATGAGTCACCAGGTCTTTTCATGTGCAAATGCTCATTTTAAGAGGGACCTTTAATACAGGAAGTAATTGGTCTGCCTGAACGCTTTCATTAATGGTTGCGGTAGATGCAGGTTCAGATTATGTTGATGTCCACTGACTCTACAGTTGGAATTTTCCATTGCAGGGAATCCCTCTTGTGACTAGACCAGTAATTATAGATTGGAGTGTATTGGTATTGTGTATTAGTTTTCAGTTTCAGTTCAGTTTTAGTGGTGCATGAAACTTTTATTTTAATTTGACTTTTCTTTGGTTTCAATACAGCTATCTTATATCAATAATTGTGTAGGTATTGTTGTAGATGTAACTATTTGGTGTATGTAAATGTAACTTGTAACTGTTGGAAAGGCGGTTAGGTTCACTTTAATACCCAGAATAGAACATGTGGAAACATACTTGTTATAAAATTTCTCTCATTGTCTTTAGCTTTTTTGTGGTCTGGAAAACCAGACTCCTCTCAACTCACAGTTGCTATGCGACTGCTGATTGAGTGTGAGGGGGATGCAATTTACCAATTAGAAGCCTTCTAAATTAAACACAGTGTCAAGAGTTCCTGTATTTAGAAAGGAACAGTGTCCATCAGACAGTCACGTACAGATGAAGACTGTACTGGTGTGAATAAGACTGTAGCCTTTTAAAAGATTTAGAGGTATATGTACTTTTGTATAGGGTGAATTCAGGTAAATTTGTCCATTGTTTGTGACAGAATATTTGCTAACTTACTTTTAACTCATCATTTACAAATAAGTGCATTTTTGAACACAAGTCACAAAAGCATTCTGTCAAAACCATGATCTAGTGGTTCTCACACAATGTGTTGGTCTCATGTCATTTCCTAACCCAATTTCTCCTGCATCATTTCCTGTCCTAACTCAATAAAAGTATTGCAGTTTAAACTATTGCACATGTAAAAGTAATAAATGTAGAGAGTTTTTACAATAACCTTTAAGAAACCAATGTTAATTTTGTAGTATTTACATTACTAGAGGAGCCTAGTAACAGAGACAGTTACAGTCATACACTTCTGTCCTCTCTCTTTCTCTCTCTCTCTCTCTCTCTCTTGAACAGACACTCTCAATCACAGCCCCAGACAGATCCATTACACTCAGCACTACAGCTCTCCACAAAGAAGAAAATCCATTAGTGTGTGTGTGTGTGTGAGAGAGAGAGAGAGAGAGAGAGAGAGCACAAACATGAGGGCAAGTAATAGAAATACTGAGAGAAAAACTTACAGCTTCAATATGTGCCCTTGGCTAGACTACAACAATGCTAAACTGTTCTCATCACACAGATACATGATTTTACTGTTTGTCACTTCATGTCACTTCATGCAAGTGTTTGTGTGTCACTTCATGCAAGTCTTTGTATACCGTTTAGAAAGTCTTACAAAGCAGAGGTTGCATGCCGTCTTAGAAGGCATCACTTTACTGTATGTAGGCAGAAGTTTTGTCATTATGCATGGGGACCTGTTTAGCAATCACTGGTATGCCTTTCAGCATTACTGTATATTTTTGTAGCAAAGGACATAATTACACACAAGCCTCATATCACATGCATGTGTGTGTGGTGTCCCTTTGGTCGCATGCGCTGCTGCGATTACTGATTCATCGCATACACTGCACCCCTCTGCTGTTCATTAGCATGTTGCAGAACAAGGACAGGGACGTGAGCTGCATTCTGCTGCATCAGCGACACACCGGCAGCGCATGACGATGCCAAGCGTGCAGCAGCGCAGACACCTCCAGTCCTTGTGGGAAATGCGACGCTCTGAGCAGGTCGCATCTGGATCCACAGTCCAGGTCAGAGCGACGGGACGTCACGGCTGAGTAACGCCACACCGTTGCGTGTGATGCAGCTCACTCCCACCGTCCCCTGATGCGTCCGGGACTCCGCAGCCTAGCGTCTCTGCTAATTAAACCCTCGGAGGTGACAAGGGAGCTGGCCGGGTGCCAAGCCACCTGGGCGTAATGACGCACACACCTGGTGACATGAACCGGAGTGAGGCGCTCATGTGATCAGTCCTCCTTCAGGCACAGTGACACAGAGAAGTGTTTCTATCTGCCTCCTCAGTCGCTCTTGGCCCTTGGGGCCAATGCTGCAAGATGATTGTGTATTCATCCGTTTATCATGGGATTGTAAATAAAAGCAGTTGTGTATGTGGGTGTGAGGCTGCTGGTTGCTATCAGGGTGATGAATGGGGTGTGATGGAGAGTCAGGCTGATTTGTGGTCCTGTTCGCTCCATCTCTGAGCTCCAGATTATATTTGCGTTGGATTTGGAATCTATTCCCACTATTTAGAGGTGGCAATGTGGGTAAGACATTCGTGTGGGTGTTGGATATGGATTTATGGAATAATATATGGTATTCCTTGAAAAATGAACTATACAAGCATTTATGGGATTTAAACCTGTCCCACACTGTTTCCTCTACAGATATTAATTATTTCTCAAATAGAGGTGTGTTACTACCTTTAAAGCAGATTGCATAAAACTGTGACCAAAAATATTGTGCTTTTTTGTGATGGTGGGCCAGTAAACAACTACTTCGGTGTTTGATCGGTGTGGTGGTGGTGATGGTTTGATTCCTGCTGTTATCTCCATCAGTCTGCTGTGAAGTCCTTCAGTTTTTCTGCAGCCTGAAAACAAAGACTTGGTCAGATCATTTGTGAGTAAGTGAGAGAGAGAGAGAGAGATAGAGAGAGAGAGGTAGAGGTAGAGGTAGAGGTAGAGAAAGAGCCCTTTAGGATCAATACACACACAAGCACTGGAAGAAAGACATGGTGTGAGAGGAGATGTAAACCATATGGCACTATTAAACCCTACACTAGTCAGTTAGTGCAGCGGGCCGTGGGAGTCCGTACACGAGTCTGTGTCCTCCCCTGCTCTCTCTGCTATACTCCTGCACAGTCTTTCTAATCACTGATCCTCGTCCCTCATCTTGGATTGGGATTAAAAGAAGGATCTTGGTAATTTCTTTAATGAAATGATTCTGTTACCTCCCACTTTAAATGTCACTATAGTAACTACAGTATATATATAGCAAATACAGCATATTTATGCAAAGCTATTTTTGATTAAATATTTAATTCTTTTATTATTTGTAATTCTAAAGGTGCTGTAAGACATTTTATTAAAGACTTGCAGCTTCTACTGATTCAATCTCCTGTGAGTTTTTTGATATATTAGTAAAAAATGACAGAAAAAGACCAACAGGTTGCAGCCTCCCCATTATGGGAACCAATCAGAAGCAGGGGAGTTGTAATCTTACAGGGAGTCAAATTGTACAACTCTGGCTCATAAGTGACATTTGTTTGTGAATCACTGTGCTGAACAGTTAACCTCTCATTTGTATCGGTGGAAGATTGTGGGCGTTCGAAAACCGTTTACAAATCAAAATTGCTGTTCTATGTTATGTCATGCTTCCATGAGCTACGCCGCAGGTGTCTGTCAGACGTATTTAACCTGCCTTTGTCCTTAGTTACAGCTCTCTGCTGCTTGAGAAGCACGTGAGAAGCTGGTAATAACTCTATTGTGATTGCCCTGCCGAATCCCTTGTTAGGGAAGCTGTGAAATCAAGTGTGCTTTCTGCTTATGAGATGCGCACACACGCATTGCATGCGACGCAGCAGGTGATCTCTGAGTGAGCTGCAGAGCGATGCATGATGGAACTGAAGTAGATAAATGAGATGTAAAGGGAAAAGGGGTGAAGTGAAGAATGAGAGAAGGATGGAGATGTGGATATGGGAGGTGTTGCGGGCTGCAGGCACAGCCCCCCTTCTGACTGCCATCTGCGCATTCATTAACCTGCATGCCACAACACACTGCTGCGATGGGCTGGGCCAATCAACAGCCGGCGTGTGTTTGTGTGCATGTGTATGTGCTTAAAAGTGCCTGTTTGTTTGCGCTTATCTTTCAAATCTGTAATTAAGAACGTATTGCAGTAAATATGTGATACTAAAAATGAAAGATTGTGTCTTTTTGCCTTTGTTTAGACAGGCAGCAAAAATTTTGGTACATGTGACTTAAGTCTGTTTGATTGTTTGTTGTCCGGTTGCCAAAAATCCACATAAAATCTGATTCTTATAAACTGGATTTAAAACACTTTGCTGTGTAACATGATTAAAATCAGATGTTTATGAAATAGGTTATAATAATAATAATGTCTGATATAGTGTCACATCATACTAAGTGTGCAGTAGTCTCTGCCTTCCCTATATAGTGAACTATTTGGTATGTGTTATAAAGCAAAAAAAATGTGATTGGGACAACAGCCTTAAGTATATATGAATGTGTAAAACACTGTATTGCCTTCAAAGTTGTTTCCAGCTTTCTGCTCCAAGTTCTAATAAATGCCTCGGCTATATCCTGCCACTTTAGCAATTACTCTAGCAACCACTGTAGATAAATCAGATATTGACTACACTGTCTAAACAAACAGATCACACAAATTCATCACTTCCAAAGTGGGACAGTCAGCAGTAAAGTTGAAATTTGGAAAGGAAATCTGAATTGATAGCGGTTTAAACTTCAGGAGGTCTTGAGTTTCAGATGATGACTATGAAAATGATGTGATGTCATTGGGCAGCTATGCAAATGAGCTGTGATGTCATTGGGCAACTACCAATGTGAGTGTACACAGTGGAGCTCATGTGATCTGTCTCATGATTCAATTGAACACTGCAGTCAATAGAAGCACCTATCAGTAACTAGAATTAGAGTGACTTCAGAATTCAGAGTGAATTCAGATTCACTTGCCATAATGTGAATTCATTTTCCGTCACTGTGGAAAGACAACATGCTTAAATGTGGACCCTCTCTTCTAATAAGCTCTTTCAGATCTTTATTTGTAAGGTCTGTCACTGAATTACATGGAAATGCTGCCTTCTTGTTCCAGATCAAGATATTAAGGGTATGTGTGTTAAGTGAGTGGGCAGGGCAACGGAGACATCAGAGAGGTCTGTTCCTCAGATGCCCTTCCCATGCACAGCTCCACGGGGGCAGAACAAGGGCACATCAAAGGGCTTCAAAGGGCCTATGAAGCAAACACCTATTAATAACATATTGTAACCTGGGCAACAGGCTTTTTATGTGCTTGTCAATATGATAAATTGACCAGACTGAATATTAATGAATTGTGAATTGTAAATGCATTGGAGTTCTTGTGTTGTGTTTTTGTATTATAGTATTTTAGCAGCTTGACATGTTTTCCATAAGCAGCATTACATGTTATCACCCCCTGCTGATGTGGATGAAAAATAGCATTGAGCGTGTGGTCCTTTATATCAGCCCACTTATAGGGAAACATAAACATGGAGTCACAATAAAAATCTCCATGAAGGGAAAAGGTAACATTGAGAGCTATTGGAGAGCTAAGGGCGCATTTTATACTGATATATGGTGAGTTCTGTTTATTTCTTTCTCATAATGGTGAAAAAAAAACAGGACTAGGTGAAAAAAAAGCGTTTCAGACAGCAACACACACTGTAGTGTTCAGAGCTTGACAAATATTGATTCTGACTGTAATTTGTTCCGTACTGCCATCTTGATGCGGCCCATCCTTATCTCCAGAATGCTTCAATGGGCGATTTTGAATTTGGTTGCCTTAGCAATTGAAATCGTACATTATATAGGCTATTGTAATACATGTTCAGTGATAAAGAGCCTCCATTGGCGTTCTCTTCTATAGAAGCCCTGTTATTTCCCTTTATCAATCGTCTCTCTTATGCAATCACACAGACTGTCTGCTAACCTGCCCCCCCATCCGCTCTCATCAGATGTGAGATCTGAACACATTTGGCCTGCAGTCAGACCAGCTGTAATGAATTTATACTCCACAGTTTCTTTGGCTATCCGGATGTGATAGTACTGCTAGCTAGATAGCGCTGTCGTTTGTTCTGGGTGCATGTCAGCTTTTTGCATGTTTCCTAAACGCCGGTCCTGCTTTGTGAGGCTGGCTGCTCTCTTTAAGATTTCATGATGAATTAGCTGGAAGAATGCATGTATTTTTAATCATTCTGACTGGTGCCAGAATTGTTGCGTCGATTAGATAGACTCAGAGGAACAATGTTTTGAGCGACCTGTCGAATGGATTATTTATAGTATCTTACATACTATCTTATAGTATTATAGTATCCTCTATTACAGTGTCTGCTTAGAACAGTTTTGCTGAAGAGCCAATAGTGGGAATACATACATAGAGATGAAATATTAAAAAAGGAGATTTGAAAGCTCTGGACATCAGACTGTATGAGAGCTCTGGGCATCAGACAGGATCTGTGTTGCCTTGTTTGAGCTTAAATGTTTTTAAAAAAGAGACTTCAAACTTAATTTTTTTTTAAATAATGTTAATATAAATGTAATGCATTTACATTAATGCATTTAGCAAATGCTTTTATCCAAGGCGACATACAATAGAAGGAAGAATAGAAACAGTAGATCAACTGAATATAAGCAACAGTCATACAAGTGTGGTGCCAGTTTCTCTAGACTAGCATAGAGCAACTAACAAGTGCAATTGTTCCCTTGGTATTGGTATTGTATTATATTGTATAATATAATGTATAATTGGTATTGTATTATATTGTATAATATAATGTTGTTTGTCACAAATATACAGTAACATATTATTCCGTATGTCCTTAATACACAAACATAAGCATAAATTGAATTTAGATTAGAACCAAACTTATGATGTTGGCTTCCTGTTTTACAGTAGATGTCCATCACACATCACAGACCTCAGCTTATAGATCAGCCTTAAGCAATCCTGAGCCCATTGCACTTAATCACACTGAACATACTCACAATTACAGACACACTCACCTGGTAGCACACTTGTTCCATCTCTAATATGAAGCAGTGTGTTGATACTCACACCCTCAAAATGGGTCTGTGTGAAAGAGAGGCTGATTTGAAGCGTGGGTCGATGGCACCACACACACCTCGTGAGCCACAAACAGCTCTTCATTACTCTCATAAGACTTGAGCTGTTGAGGGAATCAAATGTGTCATTTGGCCAATATAAGAGGCAGGTGCTCAAAGGGGTAAAATCAATGCTGAGGCCTGCAGGTGGCCTGTCATTATTGTATGACTGACTGAAATGTTCTTGTACTTTAAAATTATATTTATAGATAATTTAGTTGTTGGATAATTATGTATTTATGCTGATGAATGAAACAGTGACATGTTTTAGTCTTGAATTTCATTTTTATGAATTTGAAAAAATGTAAAACAAATAACCTTTTTCATTTAAAATCGGGTGTTCCTGTAGCTCATCTGGTACAGTATAGCGTTAGCAGCCCATAAGGTTGTGGGTCGAACCCAACGAATACAAGTACTGATAAAATGTAAACCTTAAATTCACCGTAAGTCGCTTTGGGTAAAAGTGTCTGCCAAATAAATACATGTGAAATGTTTTTGGGTCACCAATCAAATGTAAGCAAAGAGTTTTAACTTTCTGCTCAAGGTCGTTTTTCGTTGCTTTCATTAGCAAACACATGATGCTGTGGAATGTTTCCAAATCACACTGGGCTAACATGAATCATCAGGTTTTGCACGAATTTGTGAAACTCGTGTCACCTTGAGTTCATGCTGTCATTGAAGAAAATTGGCTCACATGAAAATACAAACATTTTGGAAAATGGTAGAAGTTTTACTCATGGCCTCAGATTTTTAAACCCTACTGTAACCTTAGGTTCATATCAGAAGAACTGTGAAGTGAATGTATACATATTGGGACGTAAAGCTATAGGGACATTTTTGGGATGCAAAAAATATTAAACGTTGCTGCCTCTGCGGTGCCCCCTGTGGCTGATGGCTGCCTGTGGGGTGGCCCTGTGGCACCAGCTTGCCGACTGACACTGTTTCCAGTCTGGGCAGCTGAGACCTGATAACAAACCAGCTTTGACCATCTGACAGCAAGACAGGCCGCCTGGCAGCCGAAAAGAGCCTAGCCCCCCTCTTTCTTTCTCAGCCGCACCCTCTGACACACTGCCAGCTCACAGCCTGGAGCAAATCCTCCAGAGAGTGAGGCTGGCATCAGTGCCCCTGTGCCACAGTAACACACACACACAAACACATAAATATGTGTGTTTACATGCACACGCTTTCACACCTGCAAAGACACGCATGTTTATAATAACATGACCAGGTCACATGTCAGCTCTGCTTTTAATTTTATTGATAAATTAATTTTTTGTCATATGGTAAAACTAATTGTGTAAGTGTGTAATACTGATTTGTGACATGAAAATAATGCCAAAGTAGTTCTACAAAAGCTTTTGTTTTTTCGGTTTTAAGATAAATATTCTGTAAATTGGCTTTTAAAATGGAGAAATGTGAGCCATAAATATTCCTGACAGTTTTTTTGACAGGCACGCTTTGAGATTCATACAGCACATAATGTACAGATGTGAGGTTGCATGATAAAACTGACAGTGTGACTAACATAAATCCAAATGGAGCGAGTGAAAAGAATGAGTGAAAAATGGGAAGACATCTTGTCATGCAAGATACACACTACAATAATCACATGTGCAAAGCGTGGCCGTGATTTCATTGGCTGGCTGTGTGGTACGATTTATCACAAGCAGTGAAGTTACTAGAGACTTGTTATCACGGTTGAGCACAACATTCCAACAGACTTTGAATTGTGCTGCTCATTTATATCCATGGAAACAAATAGAGTTTCCTACTATTAGTGGTTAAGTCATTTGTCAGGCGAGAATCTTCTGCATGTCTCTTGTTCTCTTTCTTGTGCGTATTCGCGTTATGTTTGGCAGACTCTTTTATCTAACACAACTTGCAATGAATTTGAGGTTTACATCTTTTCAGACCAGGTATTTTTTGGATTCGAACCCGTGACACTCGTGTTGCTAGCGCCATGCTGTACCCCTTGAGCGACAAGAACACTTTGTGCACATGTTGATGAATTAAAATCCAGAGAATCAAAATGTTCTCAAAATTTGATCTTTTTTGTGTGATGGGTTCAAATACTTACAATACATCACATGCCAAAAGACAGTCTGTCCTCTCTCACAGTTTGTTCTAAAACATCACATTTCTGTCATGATCTACTTGTATTACTCGTGGGAACTCTGAGTATTTAATACACCAGAATGCAAGAGAAACAGTCCATCTGAAAGCATTTCAGTTCTCCTGTTCTTCTTAGTTAAAGAGACAGATTGCCGGTCTCTCGACTTTTATAAAGTGGGCCAATGGGAGATTCTGCACTGATATATCAGAAGGCTGCTTGTTTGAACATATTTCCAAATGCATTGGGGCAGGAGCCAAGCATGTATCCTTGTTTATTTTATCAGAGTCTGTCTGAACTCTGAACATAGTATTTGTTAAGTGACCACCTAGTACCACAGTAATTCAATTTACACTAAGGGAAGCTATGAAATATAAACCAAGCATTGTACACAATACAGTGTGCTTGTTGTTTTACTATGTGCAGAAATGTGGTAATAGCTTCATAGTCCCAAAGTTGGTAAAAGCCATTTGCTTTGAAACTAGCGTGAGAACATTTCTCATTTAGACATCAGTGTTCAATGTGTAATAAGTTCTGTGTGTATATTTTGTAAGACGCATTTTTATTATTTATTTAACATCAGGAAAATGTTAATTGTAACCATGGTTGTAATGGATACGAGCAATGAACAGATGAAATTACTGATGGATTTTTCTATTATAGTCTGTTTTTCCAGCGTGATCGTTCTGAAAGTTTGTCCCTACTGTTGTTTCAATGCAGGTCTACTGTGTGTGTGTCTGTCTGTCTGTGTCTGTCTATATATCTGTATCTCTCTCTCTCTCTCTCTCTCTCTCTGTATTTGGCACACAGTTCACACCAACTACCAGGTCGTCTAGGCGAATTGACAAGGAGAAAACTAAGGTGGTCACATGATTTCAGGTTGCTGCATTTACCTGCTTGTGGACCATGTCAGGTGACCTGCCATTAAGACAACAAGAAGGCATCACATTGGCTCAGAGTAGTGTAACAACATAAACATTCAGAA
>JBAJNP010007792.1:0-21713 GCA_036877545.1 Yasuhikotakia modesta | reverse complement strand
TGACATTTTTACTGTGAGTTTTACTGTAATACTGTAAAAAGTCTGTATTCTCCACTTACATGTGCCTGATGATTATAATATTTTATATTTTAGATACAATTATAATATTTTTATATTGTGCTTATTCAGTAATAGGAATTATTCATAAAGCAACTGCATAACTATCTGTTTATGTGTTTTCTTTATAACGGGATCATGTTATAAACTCTGGTATTACATTGTTAATACATTTGTATTGAAGATCAGTAGGTGTAAATCAACAGCACGCATCACCGCATTGTTAGATATCATTATTGTTATTATCATAACACGTGTTTGTTCACGTTTTTACAGGATTTACACGCTTGTTCACCGAGGGCTGTTCCGCTTTAACGCGCTCGGTCCGTGATGCCTTGCGGCGCCCCGATCCCGTTATTAGAGCGCAGACCGCGGCTGATGTAACGGGGCAGCCGCTGCTGCCCACCGGCCCGGATCCTGTATCGTGCGATTCAATGAGAAGAGCTTTAGGGAGGAAACGAGAAGGAAGAACAGATCGGGAACAGAAATCCCGGTTTTGATCTGGCGGATCTGACTGTTGGGACTGCAGGCAGAGGCAGGTAGGAAAATGGTTATAAATGAACGTCTGTTCGTAGGGTTTTATTAACCCGTGAAGCCCAATAGAGGGTCGATCGGTTTCTAGTACCGGGGCTTTTAAATAGTTTAAGATGGGACACGAGACACTGTCCAGACAATGTCAGGGGCTCCAGCCCGGATCTACGGATGCTGTTTGAACGGGTGAAACCAGCCGTGCGGTGGTCAGTGTTTCTCAGGCCTGTAGCCCCCCTAAACTTACAAACATTACAGTACTAACACAAACACTTAAGACCCTTTCAATAATAAACGTGCATTGAAAAATAAACTCATGTTTTCCTTTTCTTTCAAATTGTGACCTTAAACTCTTGCCTTAATGCTCTGTACATGTGCAAGTAAGTATATGAGTGTCATGTTGTCTATGTGTTGTGATCAGTATTAGTTACATTTGGTTAAGGACCTAAACATTATATTCAGTATTTCATAGTTTCCATGTTTGTATGTATCGATGACTGAATAGTGATTTAAAATTAGGCCAATTTCTGTAAATGTAATTTGTATATTAACGTTACACAGGAATGTGCCTGAATTTTGCCATTGTGATGAAGGACACACGGCCTGTTGTGTTTACATTTACAAATGTAAAACTTTGCAGTTTAACACTGTCTCTCTCAATTCTGGTAAATGTGTGAAAAGGTGAACAGCTCAGACTGTGTGGTGCACACGGTGTTCTTGGTTGTGTTAACTGCCTCCTTCACAGAACTGTTGTCAGTCGAAAACTTTACCCGTGCCTTTCTTATGAGACTTATTGATATTGACCGTATTCACACACACTGACAGCTGTTTATACACACCTCACTCCCCATGACACAGTGCAGTGTTACGTGATGCTAGTCAAATCTGCTGATCGTAGGTAGCTGTTGAAATACGACAAGAACAGCGAATGTGTGTGTTAAATAAGTCAGGACTGGACCTTTAAAATGAGAAGTAGAAAGCAGAGGTAAGGGCTAAGGGAAGGTAAGAGTTTATAACAGTATGGCGGTAGTAAGAAACAAATTGTAAAAACAAACTTAAAGAGGATTGTGTAAATTATTTACATTTACATTTAGGCACCTAACAAGACGCTTTTGTCCAAAGTGACTTACAAAGCGAGGAGAACAATGAAGCGATAAGTCATACAAAGATACAATACAAAAGATACAATACACTTATTTATTTGGGGGTGGGGGCTAGTTAAACCTACACAATTTTGCTATTTTGTAAACCCATTTTTATTTAATATAATGCTTTGAAGTACACGTTTCACTAAATTGACTTTCATTTATAAGCATGAAAATCCAGCAGATCGGAAACGTACGATTTTTCCAACTGTTCTGAAGCGTTCCGAAGTTTGGTGAGCTCGGACCTGCAAATTTTCATCATGTGAACACATAAAGAATAATACAAGAATAATTTGTCATGTTGTGAGCGTGACAGTTTACTTCCCCCCTTTGGGACTCAAACTCTTGATCTCAGGGAAATGAATGGATTTGTGGGCAGAACAAATTTTACAATGACATGCAAACTAAGAAACCTTTGATCTCTGCTTACTCCTTCCTACGAATGTGTCTTACAGTGTAACTTACAGTGTTGAGGGGACATGTAAAAACACCATAGCAACCGCCTGGAAAGCCTAGCAACAGCGAACCAATGTTAAAAACAACACCCTAGAACCTAGGTGGCAAAAATAAAAGTAAATGTTAAAAATGACATTTGGTGAACCGCAGGGCAAGTATATGTGTTACATTTCTTTCCTTTTAAAGTGTGATAAAGACGACCTGTGAGAAATTATTAATTTATCCGCCTCAAGGTTTCCTTGTAAATGGTTTCAGTTCAGTGTAAGTTTATGAAGCTTGGCAGGGATTTTCCATACTGACTTTTTCATCTGTAAACCACTGACAGGCAAAAGTCATACAGCGGACTCTAGACAAAAGTTGCAGTCAAGAGATGTTTGTTAGTTCCCAGGCTGGTCGTCTGAGAGATTCACAGAGCTGTAAAATCATCACCTTAGAGATTAACTGTTTGTGTCCAGCCACGCTGGGGGGCCTACAGGGGTGGGAATCTCTCCAGAAGACTATTGTGTTTGTCTGGATTCTTACAGCTGAGCTGTTGGGGTTCTAAGTGCTACAGAAATAGTCACCCCCCAAAACAGACTGAAGTATTAGTTGAACATATTGTTTCTGCATTTACACTATTTACACAAGGCCTAATTCTGACATTTTAACCTCACATACATTGGTATGTTTTGTTACCAATTTTTTACCATTGCTTACATACATTGGTAACATATTACCAACTGGTTTAATGTTTATACCATTATGTGACTCTGAATGTGTAGGAGAACCGGATACTATTGGTAAGGTGCCATAAGGTAAAATCTGATCAGAATCATATTTGGAATAATCTCAGATTGTATGAGAACATCTGATCTTATGTTTCGTCTGTGCCAGACACAAGTGAAATATATTGCTAAAAGTCAAAGTGTAGCTCAGGTGTAATTTTATAAACCTTTTGACTGTTACATTCAGCAGCCCTAAGTTTTTGACCTGACAACACTTTTATGTTCTGTACTGATTCATTCTTATAAACGTCAGATACGCAAGTTGACTGGAATGTAAATTTGGACGTGGTACGTCTGTTTTAACCAAGGATTTAACCAAATCCTTGATTTTATTAAATTTAGGGAGAGATTAGTTCATTGTACTGTACAGGCACCATTCAAAGTGTCTTCATGGGCCTGTTGGAATAAGTACTTCAACTTGAATTGTTCACACCTCAAAATTTCTAACCTTTAGCACACAGAAATAGTTTATTTCTGTTAATACTTTATTTGTAACGTAAACTAGAAATAATCTTTCAAGCAAGTGTATTAGCTTAGATTCTTTAATGCGTTTAAACCTGTAACTCACAGTGAAAATCGTTGTTCAGTTACTTGTTAACTAACCACCCATTGCTCCTTAATACTTCTAACCCTGCAAAGGGTTAAATCTCTGCAGCAAGATTATCAAATTACTAGACAGCAGGTAATTTGCTAATATGGTGCATATGAACACGGCCTGTGTCAACAGGCTAAGAGAAAAACTAGCACTATGTCGTCTACAACAGGCACTAAAAAACACCATCTGTCAGACTGATATTATACACTGTATAATAAATATTAAATATGTTTATGTTACATAAAAGAAAATAATATGGTCTAAATTTGAACGTCTGCAACCAGGCCCTCTTGAGAAAATCATACAAATAATGTTCATATTTCATATTTATAGCACTCACCAAACAGACTTTTGGTGAAAAACTTTATGAAAAATATGAAAAAAATCTGACTTTTTGTATGTGTTTATCACAATATTGTAAAAATACAAAATGTGAAAATTTTACCCATGTGCTAAACTTCACGACGTCTTCTGTAAAATGTGACCATTTTAATCAATTTATTCCAAAGTATGTGGGTACTTCACCCAATTTTGTAAAAAATTCAAAATATGCTCCAGAACTGAAGAGGTTAATCATTTTTTTCTGTTTTTTGTGGTAAAAAATACTGTACAGCACAAACAGTTACTGGTCGTACCGGTCCGGGCGGTGATAACATCAGAATGCAGAAGAGAGACTTAATAACAGGCCCCTGCAGAGGTGAAGAATGACATCATACAGATGATAGGCATGGAGCTGAAGGTGTGGGTTGATGGAGTGCAGCGCATTGTCTGTGGAGTCACAGAGGTCACCACATGTCAAGAGGTTGTGATAGCTTTGGCCCAAGCAATAGGTAAGGCCTGTTTTTTAATACATTGTGTGTGTGCATATATTGCTGTTTATTAAGCTGCCCTCTGTATTTTTCTCTGTTCCTTTAGCCCCTTTTTTTCCTTGCCTCTTGCACAACAACTCTGTGCTTGTCTCCTTGAAAACAAGCGCACTATGAGATCAGAGATTGGAGCAGTGAAATGCAGTTTTGTCCCTCAGAGTTTGACCCTGTCAACCCCATAACTGGAAAACATAAAACTGAACATATTTATGAAATAATGGAATAAAGCAGTCTTTTGTTTGACAGAGGTGCCTGGATTCTGATAAAGACGTCACATACATTTCCTGGGAAAAGTTAAATCCTTGTGAAGCATTTCTCCAACAATGTCTGCTTGTTGTTTCAACTCCGGAGTGTTTTGTGCAACTTTTACAATACATGTCAGTTCAGAGCTTCTTTATAGAACATGAATGTTCATAGAAACTACATTGTTGATCATATGTATTATTAAAAGTGAATTTCACAGGTCTAAGATGGTACATATGCTGGTGGCTAATATTGTGTTTGTGTTTAAGCAGAAGCAATGATCTCAACTCCTCACAGAGGTCATGTAATTGAAATACAAGGTTGATAGCCTGGCTATTTACATATAACATTTGTGTTTCATTTAGATTTGAATTGTGTCTGGGCCCTCAACAGTGCCAGAAAAACTGTTTCAGAGTTTAAGAACCAAATGTAAAAAGTCTCCACCTTCAGTCCAGAGTAATATCAGAGTTGGTAATATCTTGTATATAACATGAAACTTGACAGGTAGCCAAATTAGAGATTATAAAATCAGAGTCATTCTTCTTGGATTCTGGTAAAGACTAGTTGCATTTTGAACTAACCTGACTAACTAGCTTGTTTATTTTAAATGCAGTCTAGTCTGAAAGTCATAAATGCATGAACCAGCTATTAAAATATTGGTCTAAAGTCTGAAAAATGACAATTTATTGTGTTGCAGGGCGCACTGGCCGCTACACACTAATAGAAAAATGGCGTGAGACTGAGAGGCACTTGGCACCACATGAAAGTCCTGTGGTGTTGCTAAATAAGTGGGGTCAGTATGCTAGCGATGTGCAGTTGGTGCTCCAGCGTACCGGCCCGTCTCTGAGTGAGCGCCCCACCTTGGACACCTCCGCGAGGGCCCCTGAGCGTACCCTGTACCGCCAAAGTCTCCCTCCTATAACAAAGCTCCGCCCCACTGCTAACGACCAATCCCTCAAACGGCGTGAATCAAAACGCAAGTCGCTTACGTTCACTGGTGGTGCCAAAGGGCTGCGTGACATATTTGGGAAAGGTCGGGAGGGCAAGGCCAACCAACGAATGGTAAATGATAACCGCAGCAGCACGCCTGCACCCATGCAGGAGCTTTCCCTCCTGGTGCAGCTGCAGAAGGACAAGCTGCGTGTCCTGGAGCAGAAACTTCAAAGCTGCGAGATTGAGTTGCAGGAGCAACTGACCGAGGAAGAGGAGGAGATGGTCCAACTGGAGCAGCAGGTCCACCGGAATGAAACCGAGATGAAGGAGCAGGAATTCTGGGAGAATGAACTGCAGATTGAACAGGACAGCGAGAGGCAACTGCATGAACAGCTGCAGGAACTGCGCAGCCGTGTGCAGGACTGCGACGAGCAGTTGGGAGAATACCTGGCACATATTCAGTGCATGGAGGCGGGGCTGGAGGCGGAGCGTTTGCAGCAGGAACTGATGGAGACACAGCTGGCAGATGAGCTAAAGCTCCGTTCGCAGTTGGAAAGCACCCGTGCTGAGCTGGAAATGCAGGTGCAGCAGGGTGCCAGGCTGGAGAACAGCTGCAGAGCTGTGGAGTTCTCACTTGGGCAGTCAGACGTTAGACTACAGGTGAGATGACCTACAGAACAAGTCAATGCAGGGCTGAACAGTAAAGAATATTCTGTGTGCTCTGTCAACGTTTTGATTAAAGCATGCATTAATGTAAATGGTTCACCAAATGCATTAATGAAAGCATTAAAGTTTGCAGGGCATGGAAAAGCAAGGGCAAATCAATAAATGTCTAATGAATGGGCTGACAATAGGTTCCATTAGCTGCCTCAAAACTCATTTACACTGCCCTGGAGCCAGCAGGCCATCCTTAGTGTTGAGCCCTGCAATGCAGAAACAGTCTTTCCCAGCATGGCCCTGCTTATATGTTGGGAACAAGAACTGCTTTGTTTTGCAGTCTTTGGTCTTAACTTCCAACAATGCGACTAATCGGCTTAGCAGAATGTTAAGCCGAGCTGGAAAAGGGTAGCAGTCGCTGATGTGTTGCACAATTTTAGACTTTGTCAGAGCTTATAGATAAAGTGAAGGGTGATGTGTTCCAGTGCAGTCACTGGTGAATCATTGGTGAAGATGATGGTGGGACAGGCAGAGATTTTAAATCTTATTTGCTCTCAGACAGCTGTGAAATTTTGGTGGGGTAAAAGACAAACTAGATATTACTGGTTTACATTTACATGTATTTATTTGCCAGACACTTTTATCCAAAGTGACTTACAGTGAATTCAATGTATACATATTACATATTTTCCCCTAGGATCGAACCCACAACCTTTGCGGTGTTAACGAAATGCTCTACCAGTTAAGCTAACAGGAAGGCTTTTAAATTAGGAATGAATTGATTGTTTTATCCATTTAGGAACGAGAGCATGAGTTGGAACAGTTAACTAAGGAGCTGCGGCAGGTGAACCTCCAACAGTTTATCCAACAGACCGGCACCAAAGTAACAGTGTTGCCAGCAGATCCAGCTGAGGAGAAAGCTAACACAGGTACTAACACAAACATGCTAATGTATCTAAACTCTATGGCAAAGGAATCTGAGACTTAGATTGAACATCAAGTGGTGACCCAACATTAAAATGTGTTCATATTTAATAAAAGCAAACAGTAAACATTTTGTTGCTTTACATAGTCTTGTATATGATTTATTAAGGATGAGGGAATATCAAAGGACATGTTAGTGGCATTTGGTTTGGATAGTCCCATACCATTGAATTTTAATAGCAAAAAGCACCTCACACTTTCACTTTTTCTTCTAATGACCTCCTTTGCTGTTAAACTGTTGTTTTTCCTGTTGTCCCTACTATCACAACAGAACACCAGAACCTCCACTAGTGTTTTTTTTAGTCTCAACCAACCAGCAGAGAACCACTGCATTGAAGTATTTGCAAGTAACTCCCCTCAGTTTTGTTGCTTTCTTCCAGTGTCTGAAACTCCAACTGGATCTTTGAAGCGACTCGGATCGTCTCGACAACTTCCCGCTAACCTTCAAGCTCTGCAAAGCCCTCTAAACACAACCTTTAATCCCGAAGGCATCTATGTGTGATTTTGAATGCCAACGTCTGGAGAAAATCTGGAAGGTTCCTCCATTTTGATGGCTAGGTGTTCATCTCAACCTATCAAGTCAGTGCTTCCCTCAAACCCTGGAGATTTTCAGCTGAATGTGCATTAACGCTAGACCCAAGCTTAGTGAGGCCTCATACACACCTTGAACATGGCCCATACCAAACAGGAAATAACACTATAGGTTCCTGCCTACGTTCTTCTCATCTTCTGGTGCAAGTCTAAAGATCACAATCATGATGTCTTTCATTTCAAGCACGGAATTTAAATTTATCTCCAGGTAAACCTCACGATGCGATTATGCAAGCGGTAAAACAAACAGCGTTGTTGAGGATAAATTATGCAGTGGGAGTTTGTGGCTGAAAGCTTAGAGAGGGACTATAGCTTCACCTTACGTTGCACTTTATTGGCCAAAACATCTGCTGTGGAATTTTGCATCAAAAAATTCTAAAAAGCAAAAAATCGTTTTCAGTGTTAAATACTGCTAATCAGGAAAACAGGCGCATGTGATAGAGAAAACGGCAAGAAAGAGAAGCGTTTTGCATGAAAGCAGCTTGTAGCAAGTACTGTTTTTATCTTCATCTTTATTTGTCTGCAGCTTAATGCAAAAAACACTCTTTTATATTATGCTGGTACAATGTAGTTGCGCACAAGTCTGATCACTAAACTATTAATTGTTTTTTCTGGCCAATAAATGCAATTTATTCCTGAATGCAGAATATTTAGTGTTATTTTTATATTTCATATTATATTTAGCGGATTTCTTTGAAATGCATATCCAGAGATGTCTTTTTTTACTGTACTAACAAGATCATTCATTCTTTTATTACATTTTTGTGTTTTTGTCAAAACCATATTTTACTCCTGATTAAACCAAAGTGTTGCAGACAGTCATGAAATTATTCATGAAAACTTGAAACTTACTTACAAAGGGAACCAGCTGGAAATTGTTTGGTAAATGTTTGACTACAGTAGGATATGCAGACCTTAAAGAAACTGTCGAATGTGCACATTTGTTTTCACATTTTCTGTGGACATAAGCAAAAACTCTTGAAAGCATGCATTTACTCACCATCATGTGAGGCCAAACCTATTTAATTTTTTGGTCTGTGGAACATTGAAGATATTTTGAGAAATGCGTCAGTGGTTCTGTGTCCATACATGAAAGTCAATGAGTGCTGAAGTTGTTTTGTTACCAACATGGCTTATCCGTTTCCGGTGAACTATACTTTTAGAGAAGGGCTTGTTAGGATTGTAGTTTCTGGATTTATATTTTTGTAAACTAACTGTGCAGACTGATTTCATTTATTTTTTTAATTGTTTGAAAAAAATGCATGGATTATTTTTCAAAGATCTTGTAGTATTCTTCATGGGTGACTAAAACACTTTAGGAGTCTTATGTAAAAAAATATCCAACATTTATCCAAATATACACCTGTACGTTCAAAACAAAATCAGCCTCCACTAGTGCAAGTACTGGCTATTTTATGTTATTTTATGTTATGAATGTCATTTCAAACAGTTGGTGCTTGCTCTGTTGTGATCTGTAAAAGAGCATCTAGGTGGCACAGGGAAATTTGAAAACTCGTGCATACGAAGAACGGAATGAGAAGCATGCCTTACAAAAATTAAAAATGTAAATCGCATATAGCAACATATCAATTAGTAGTAAAGACTATTTTTAACATAGATGAAAAAATTGCACAACTCTTTGTGAACTGTTAAAACCGCTGAAATGCACCAATGTTTTCATTTTCAGTATTGTTAGGTTGCATGCACTCACATTCTGAACCTGGTGTGTTACGACAAGACCTAAAACTCCAGCTTGGGCATTTAATGTGTTGAATAGTTAACAGCTTTGTTATGAGTTAAAGATATGACATGGACTGCACTAAATGCCAGTATAAAATCTAACAAGCTTGAGGTGTAAGACTGATGTGTGCATAGACCTGTTTTGCACGCAGGTATTAGATTACAGTTTGATTTCTCTGGATCACAGGTTTTGACCTTTAATGCAGTACCAAAATCACTTTGGGCATAAGACGTCTGTTTAAATCTGTTTTAAAGAGTTATGTTGACTAAACTGCTTCCTTCTAGAGAATTGTTAAATGCCTGAAACAAACAATAATTATGTTGACATGTTTATTAAGCAGCATATAATATCTATACCATCTGTAGAAAAGGGGAGGAACGGCTGTAAAATGCTAAATAAATTTAGAATAGTGCATTGCTGTTTACTGTCATTTTTTGGTTGTTGCTGTCGGTAACCAAAAACCTCACATGTATTAAACTACATTATAAAACAGTTTCATGCCTTGTTGCTTATTGGTCAGTGGCCATGGTGTATTTACAATAGTGCAGCTATAACTATTTAATACATGACAGTTTTTTTTAACAGTTAGTATTTGTATTAATATAAAATGCATATGGCTAATTGTGCCATTCATATATAAAAAAAATCCATGTTATTTAAAATTGTATTATGTCTATTATTTGGTTTATAAATGTAGTAAGGAACTTAAGTCTTTAATATTGTGAAAAGTTCCATTGTTGAGCTAAAACACATCTGTGGAAAATAGCCTTTTCCAAGCAACAGCTTTTAACATAATGTATGTGTTGGGTAAATGCAAAATCGATAATATCACAATAACTGAATACTGGAATCTCTACAAACATTTATAAAAACACAAGTAATTCTAAGGATGTGTAGTAAGTGGTTAAAAGTGCCAACTATTGCATAAAACAAAACTGGTCCAAGTTATCTAGACAAACAAAACTTTGCTTAGAAGTTAAGATCTGATTTAATTAACCTTACAAAAGAAACCAACAGTTAGGTTTAGCTTGAAAGTGCTTGATATAGCAAGCAGAAACTAAATCAAACAAAACTCAATATTCCTGAGCAGGCCATCTAAGGCTGTGACCTTAATGCCCCGTCCCCTTCCCAGAGGATTGTAGGATTGGCATGTGCACTAAGTCCACAAGGCCATAGGATGTTTAATTTAAGATTTTATGGTTTGAAAGTGTGCTTAAGAGTGTTCCCATGGCATCACAATTGTATTATGGCTATTTTGTAGA
This sequence comes from Yasuhikotakia modesta, assembly GCA_036877545.1. Classification (NCBI taxonomy): domain Eukaryota; kingdom Metazoa; phylum Chordata; class Actinopteri; order Cypriniformes; family Botiidae; genus Yasuhikotakia; species Yasuhikotakia modesta. The sequence continues at coordinate 10,891 of JBAJNP010007792.1, read as the reverse complement.
CTAAACTCTACAAACATTACTTCATTTGTCAGATGTGTGAATGTGGAAAACGGCCACAAGGGCAAAAGCTTTCGTTTACAACAGGGCATTATTTTACCACAGAAGGTAGGTTTGTTTGACTGGTTTGTTTAGTGATTCCCCCTGTGGTCTGTGATTGTGACTATATTGAACCATATTTCAACTTATCTGCAATAATGACCCAAGGCAAAAAAACACTTCACAGGCTTTTTTATTTCAGACTCTTTATACAAACAAAATAATATAAAAGCATGACCCTCATAAAACATAATCCTTCTTTGCTTGACATGAAACCAACGCTTTATCATTTGATATCATGCCACCAGGTCACATCATTGCATCCTGTCAACCAATCACTGAAGAGATCAGATGACAATAGGTGTGTTCCACCAATCATCTAGTGGCTTTTCCGTTTTCATGAACGTCCATCCTATTGGAAAAACAAAGCGAGTAAACAGTGAGTAAAAAGACTAATTCCGACCAATAAATGAGGTCGGTGGGCACATGAATACACAACAAGGAGGTCAACACACCCATTTTCATCCTTCAGATGTTGATAAAGCTCCGCCTTATTATTCACGGAATTCAGTCTTCCTGCAAACTCCTGGTGCTTCCTGGAGTTGGCTTGGGTGATTCTGTTGGTCCAAAGGGAAAGCAAAGATACAGGACCTGAAAAGGAAACAACATTATTTGACAGCTCTTCTGTTTCGACCCATACTGCCACATTCTGACTGGCCACCAATATGTATATATGCAATATGGTCTTTTTCATTCATTTTCATGAATAAATATTCTTGGAAGTCCATGCAAATGTTGCTTGTGTTTTGGCGTGTGATTGTTTTATTATTATGAGGTCTCAATGCAAAAAACACCTTGTACACAAGAGCGGAGTTGTTTCTGAGGTAAAATATTAACTTTGTTCCCTACACAACTTTGCATTTTTAAACAGATTAGAAGGCTACTAGTAACAATTCAGTGGGAATGGTGAAAAAGACAAAACACAAATATAAACCTTTAGATGTCGCTGGAGGCTGTTGCTCCTCTGTGGCTAAACGGGGTTTCTTGTTGAGGGGCTCAGGAGAGTCAGGCGAGTCTTTGATGATCTCGCATCCGGAGTGTTCATCCTTCTCGCGCTCCATGACTCCCTTCAGCCTAGAGAAACGACACGGTAAAAACTGAGGATTAATGAATCTAGTAGCAATTGCAGTGAAGTGCTTTATGCAGTTCTGGAGAACCCTAACCTCTCAGACTCTGTGGCCCAGCTCTTCTCCTCCAAATCCTTCCCGTTCTTGTCGTTTTTGTCCTCTTTGTCCTCCCTCTTGCGTCCCCTTTTCTTCCTCTCCTCTTCCTCAGGAGGTTTGCTCCGACAGGCACTGATGCAGTCCAGCACGCGCTGGTGGCGCTCGCTGCTGCCCACGTGAGTCTTCACCAGCGTCTCCAGTTCGTTCCACATGATTCGATACTGCTCATCACTGCATGCATGATAACATGCAAAAATCATCCCACAAACTATATATGTCTTCTCTAATACACATAACCTGGTAATTATAACATTAACCCACATTTTTTGATACATATATTTCTGCCTACCTGAAATATATGTATGTATGTGTATATATATATATGTGTGTGTGTGTGTAAATATGTATGTGTGTGTGTAAATATGTATATATGTTCTCTCAGCTTTTTAAGAGACCACAGGCACATCCTGGCGTAAATGCAGGTGTGCATTTCTATAAATATAATGCTTCTTGAAAACACTTTATTTAGTACATTTTAAGGCAGTGTCTGTATATTTCTGTATATTTATATATTTTTTTACATTTATATTAGAATCTTAGCTTAGCAACATGGTAGCATCAAACTTTAAATCAGTTAAAATCAGTTTTTGAGTATGTAAGAACTTCCTAATCAGACGTGATACTCCCTTATAAGGCAACTGCCTTTGTAGTAAAGTTCATAAGGTTTTGGAACAGAGCACAATGACACACAACACATTTACATTATGCATGCAGGTTAAAACCTGGTGTGATATTCTCACCGCTTTGGTCCCTTTCCTCTGGAGCCTATGGTTGATATGGGCAGAGGGTCACTCTTCCTCTCCATGTCAACAAGATTATAGACAGTCTTCTGACAGGTCAGCACATCTTCATCTGTTAGAGTGTCCTTAACTATGAGATTTGCTAAGGGCACCACCTAGAATATGTGCACACACACAACACACAGGACACAGGTGCACACCGACACAGGCCCACAACACAATGCAAAACAATTTTAGGACTTGTTTTCACTGCAGGAAAGGAGCAATGCTATGAATAGGTAAATCAGAAATTAAATGTTGTCTCACCGCCTGCATGTTGAAGATGGTGGTCTGGGAAATGATCATTGGCCAGTATCTTGTGTGTCGTTCTAGCTGCGCTTTGGCTTTTTCAATGGGAGCTCTGCCTGTTGAATCCACCACTGTGTCTGGGAATGGAGTCAGGCGATTTTCCCGCATAAATTCACCAAAATCCTGCAGAGCATATTAATAAGATTAAGTGCAGGCACAGAAAATGTTAAGATTTCCCCACATGATGTTACACAAATTCCAACATTAGGAATACTGGAGCATTAAAAGTCAGTTACTGCAGGCCAAACAGTGTCAGTTTAACTTACAGTGATGCGGTAGTCCGTCACCCGCCCTCCGCAGCCCTCGCTGATGGACGGCGGGTCCTCTAGTGTGGAACGTGTGCTGTTTAAAACGTGTAGAAAGATCTCCCCTCCATGACTGCTCAACATGTGACTGATGACCTTTGACCCTGACTTGCGAGGCTGTTCTAGGAGTACCGACCGCCCTTGGAAAAGATCAACCGAAATACAATACAATGTTTATTTCCATACAATCATGTAACAGATTCTCTTACTGTACCTTAAACAAAACACAACAGTTTAAATAAGAATATATATATATCTTATGTCATGACTCAAACCCAACATATGGCAGTTTGTAACCCGTTTTATTTTTGCAATGTTTCACAATTTTGTGTAAAACAGAATACTAAGTTACTAAATAGAATTTGATTTCATTTTTCGGACATGACTTTGAAAATAACACAAGTCACAAGAAAAGTCACATTATTGTGTACAATTTTGATTTCACATTGACTTTAAATGTTAAGTTCAGTTTGCAGCTACCGTTTAACAGGAAGTTGGTTAGACAGGAAGATGGCCGGCTGTTGACATCTACAGGAGAAATGCGATAGGCCCCTGTGCAGTAATGCAGCTCTGCAAATAAAAAAAATTACATATCAATATCAGTCACACATGTCAGACAATGGACTGCGTTTCCCAGAATTCCACACACTCACCTACGCTGTTGGTGCGTGGAGTGCACCATTTGAGTGTAACAGTTTCCTTCAGGCCGCTGTCTCTGCTGGTACTGCCAGCCATGTGTAAATCACCTGCAAAAAACACAACAGCCACAACAGTGCCATTGAAAGTGACTGAATGTTTTTGTCAGTTGTGGTTACCCATAACTGTAATGTGACCTCTGCATTTAACCCATCCTTTGTGTGGAGCGAACACACACTGCAAGTCATGAACACACACACTCTCAGAGCAGTGGGCAGCTATCCCTGCAGTGCCTGGGGAGCAATCTAATTTTTGCTCTTAATTTACTGCCTTGCCATGACAACACCATTTAAGATATCAAAAAATCCCTTTACAATATAACATCTTTAATGCCTTGGCTTTTCATGACAATCCCAAAATTCTCTAGTAGGGAATATTAAAAAATGTATAGCCTGGAAATCTCAAGAAATTCAAATCTAGTCCAAAATGGACGACTTCCTGTCGGGTGGAGCTAATGTAATTTTAACGTCTGGCTTGATGAGAACAATACATGTTCCAAGTTTGGTCATGGTAGGCAAAACTAATTTAGTCACTTTAGTGTAAAGTGCTACAGAGGTCCTCAAGTCATGCCCCTGTCTTGGTGACTTGGTTACATTTAGGTTGACTATTTTAAAGTTTGTTTTAAGTGATGCACTTCCTGTTGCCAGTTGGTGGCACTATAGCCATGATTCACTATAGCTTACAGCCATGATTCACAAGTCATATTGTCCATTACAGTCCAGGTCTGAGGTAAATCACTCTGCATGCTGCAATCTCACAATGCATGCTGTAGATATTGTAAACTTAGTTTCCATTTTTAAACATCATTTTACCTTTTTTATAGCTTTTATATTATTTTTAAGTGCAAGTAGATATAGATTATTACATTTACAGTATCAAAAGACACTTAATGTCTTTTAAGTTTCAGTGACAACTAAAAATCACAACAGCAACCAGCTGTCAAATAAATGATTTTAAAGTTTTTGGGTGAATATTTCTCTACTCAAACTCTCTATATGTGTTTTTATGTATTTGTGTACTCTCTAACTCTAATTGTGTAACATTCATTCACATTCACCACTGAAATTAGGTAAACCCATCTCATTAGGGACCTTAACACTTCACACTTAACACTTACCGCTCTTAATAAATTCCATGTGAGCGTCACGATGGTGCAGAAGCTCAACGTCATAATTAGCCGAAGTGTTGGCGTGTTGCTCCTCCTTCTCACACATATACACACACACACACACACACACATCAACAGCTGGGAGACTGCACAACAACACACCACAACCAACTGCTGCCTTAATGTTTGAAGACCATACTCCCACAGTTCAATTTTTGTATATAAAGGTTTTAAAGTCTACCGGAAGCTTCAAATGGACCTTACACACATAAATACAGGAGAGGAAGAGGAAACGGAGAGAAGCTGAGCCTTTCACCCCTGGTATCACCATTACGGCCTGAGACACACACCCTAATGCTACTGTGCATTTCTGCAGAAACCTGCTGCTTTTAAAACACAAGCAACCAGAACAATAACGCACAATACATCCAAGCCACACCCAGACAGGCTAACAGAGATTACCTAGGAAGAAAAGAGAGAGAAAGGGGCAGAACGAGAGCAAGAGAAGCATCACAATAAGGAGAAGTTTTGGGGGCTAATAGGAACTTCTGTAGGGTCAGCTGTCCATCCAGCTGGGTGCTAATCAAACCGATCTACAACCCTCAGAGAACCTAGAGGTGCACTGTCATAAACATTGTTACAGTTGTGTTAAAGTCAACATGAAATGGCCGATTCTACCTCGCTAGTGCAGGATATTTTATTAATGAAAACTATTAGACGAGATAAAGAGTATTAAAAAAAACAGGTTTTATTTATGACTGGTAGATTGTGAAAAGTTCTGACTGAGAGTTTAAAGATTGTCGAGTTTACGAGAGGATTCAAAATGTAAAGACTGAGAAACCAAATCTATTACAATAGTATGTTTTTTTTATTACGCTTGTTATTTTTACAATTATTGCCATAAACTTTATTATTATAAGCGCTAACCAGTAAAAATTACTGAGTTGATTTGAGCCCTAAAAGTTGGCAAGATTTCAAAATGGCCGTTTTGAAAGTAACTTAAACAACGATTAAACTTTTTGTGAAAGATTACCAAGACAAACTTTAACCTAATTTTGAAAAAATGCAAACTAATAAACGCAGAATTTATATTTATGAAAGCAAATGGGCGCTTTTTAATTTCATGATGACTTTAACCATTAAAAAATTGATAAAAATTGTAACATTTTCAAAGACGTCACTGCTAGATTTATAACATAGTGACAATAACATCAAAATATATGTACACAAATGAACAAAGATAGGCCTGAGTGAAATATTTTAGAAGTACTGTAGCGAAAACGAAAGCACCCATTTATCATCATAGATTAGCAAGAGCTGGATGAGGGGGCAGGGTTTTGATATGGAATAATAGTAATAATAATGGAATAATAGTAATAATTATGGAGTAATAGTAATAATAGCTCTGGTGAAGTACTGACCTGCTCACAGATATTTAATGTAGGCTAGTAAAACAAACAATAAACCATGAAAACAACAGCTGTGTGAGAAAACGATGAAGCGCAAATAAGTGAAGAAGAGGCACGGAGATGATTGGACGGAAAAGTGTTTGGCGGCAATTCTGACCTTCATGGGGATGTTGGTGATGGTGGTGGAGGCCAAATCAAAATGTTGCTGAACCAACACATTTAGTTTAGAGGCCAGATACCTTCCAGCTCGCACACTGTGAACTTCACTGCTCAACACCGGCGACAGCTGCAACATACACAGCAATGAACTCAATGTTCAAAACAAGAACAATAAGTATTTTTTCAATATTGTTGCCTGTACTGGCTATTATAAAATGCATAGCTCTGGATTTGGACTGAATTAGCCATTCTGATTATCGCTGCCCAAATAATGGCAAGTGCCTTTATCCAAAATGACTTTTTCCAAAAACTTTTTATCCAAAGCGATACAATTTAATCAGTACTTGTGTTTCCTGGGATCGAACCCACAACCATTGCGCTGCTGACGCAATGCTCTACCAGTTGAGCTACAGGAAGCAACAAATGTCACTACAACAAATTCCTAGTATGTGCAAACATACCTGTCAATAAAGCTCATTGTGATTCTGATAACTGACGCTACATCACCCGATAACATCAGACATTTACCTCCTTCTTTTGGCGGTCTGAGACCAGCGTGTCATCACCCTGAGGGAAGATGTGGACCAACACCAGCTCACACTGCTGGATAGGCATCAGTCTACACAGATCACACAGTCATGCATCAGACAAACATTCAATAAGAGAATAATAATAACAGGCTGAGCACCAAAACAAATACATCACACAAAGGAAAATCAACCTTACAATTAAAGTTAAACTATAAACACATTTGCCTTATGATAAAGGTAAATTTAATTGTTTAAAATAATGTGGTGAATTTTGTCTGCTCCTCTGCTCCATCTGGTGGACCTCAGATTAAGGGACTGTCCCCTACCTAATTTTACTGAAAGTGGTTCAGAGTTCTTAGTGTGAGTCCATCCTTACACTTCAAGTGAGACTCGACTTCTTCACTCAGAACTTACCGATCAGATCCTGCAGCCAGTTTGTTCTGCTCCTGAATGGTTTCCAGCACACAGTCTTCCAGCATTCTGACATGAGTGTCACTTAAAAACAAAAGGAAGACATTTTAACAACACAGCCAATATTCATTTTTAAGTAGATTGATGACTTCACTTTATACAGCACACACACACACTTTATAACATTGCTTGGCTAATTTTAAGTGCAGTGTCTACCACAAAAGGATGTTTGAAAGAAATTACGATATTATGACAGTTACATATAGATTAAACCTATAGTGCAAAAAGCAATTTTGAAAAAAAAAATGCTTCTTAAAAGTGTATTAGCTTCAAAACACACTTGTTGCCAAACATCAGAAAGGAGTATGTCTAGTAATGATGTAGAGAAGAGAGAGAGCCATAATAATTGTCTTCATTGCTTAGGATGTACGTACATGTGAGGTGAACTATGAAAATAGGGTCGAGATTCCTTTTAAATAAGGGCATATTTGTTTTGGTGGTTCCATATATTAACAGTGTTTACCTCTAATTTTTATATTGCATTTTATCTTACAACCAAAAATCTCTGTATTATGCAAACATGTTTCACTCTGATGTATATAATTGTATTTTTTTCTCTGTCTTGATTTGATACAATTCTGTGCATTACAGACCATGCCGAATATAGGAAAACTTCCACAATTTTAACAGTCAAAGAATGTTCTCTGCTTTCCAGCTAATTGAAAAGTTAGGACAAATTAATTGTATGGTCTGTTTTTATAATTGTTTAAAAACATCTATGGAAAAACTTGAAAAAAACTGCTGTAATAAAAATCAAAATCAACTTTGTCAGGTATGTTCACACGATACCTTTGTTTTATTGAAATTGGCTTTATTGTAGCACTTAAGAGGAATAGAGCAGTTACAGTTACTGCCATCACCTCTCATCTTTGCGCCTTCAGTAAGACTTTTAAAGTTACAGGTTACTTCAGAAACACTCAGAGCAAACAAAGCTCTGTGTTCAGCTGCTGAATACAGTAACGGTTGCAATAAAAGGGTCTTACCTTTTGGCATTAGTGAGGCAGACAATGCGCCCCCTGTTGGCCACTCTTTCAGCCATATCCATTAGTGTAGTACGAGCCTCATGCTGGTATTCTGTGATTTTACACAGCGATTCCACGGCTGCCACCAGCCCATGTAAGACACTGCAGCATTCAGGATCTTGACGTGGGTTTGGAGGCCCAACAGCCGCCAAGACAGTCATCAGCTAACCAAACCACAAACAAACACTTATGCAATGGTCAGATTACATTGACATTAATGCATTTGGCAACCGCTTTTATCTAAAGCAGCTTACAGTACATTCAAGTTATACATTTTTACCAGTACATGTGCTCCCTGGGAATCGAACCCACAACCCTTGCTTTGCTGCTAATGCAATGCTCTACCAACTGAGCAATACAGGAACTCACAAGGTGTTCACAAGATTACGCAAGGTGTTCAATATAGATGTGGAAAGTGATAAAAGTATTTTACTTCCTGTGTGTTCTGGTCCTCCTGCTTCCAGCTGTTTAAGATGTGAACTTCAGAGTCGCTGACAATGTAGTTCACCTGTAACAATACACAAGTTTAAAAAACTGCTACATCTTCATAAGCCGTTCAATGACAGTTTATAGTGACCTCAGTGTTGAGTTCTTTAATAGATGCAAAACACTACAGAAGAAGTAAAAAGCAGTCCATGCTAGTTTGTATCCAGTTATGTCACACATGCAACGATACTAAAACCATGTTTTGATCTGAGCACGTACACAAAGATTTTCAGGGATGTGTAACATCACCAGCGGTTGCATAAACACATTTTGACTAGTTTTATCCATTAATCACCCAATATTTCAGTACTTTAAAACTGGCTGTAGCATTTTAAACACATTTTAAAACACAGACAGGCCTTAAACGTTTCACATTCAAGTTGGACCACACTCACAGTTGGTCAGACTAGATGGTCTTAATGTAGCAGCTATGTTCCCCTATGCAACTCCAGCCACACATGCATCGCATTTGACTGTCATACTTGCGCCTGTTCTCAGCACTTCTTTGATGGTGTTTTTTGCACTCACCAGTTTCTTTGTAGGGTAAATATCGTACAGTATGCGGCAGTACTCCATGGAGCACTCGATAGCACACGTCCAGAGGGACTTGGAAACCGGGGCGAGAGGAATAACCCCTTGGGCACGACTTTTGGTCAGCATGTCACACTCGATCAGCTGCCGACTGGACTCTGCCATGTACGGACAGTGATCGACCACAAAGGCCGTTTTGTGCGAAACTGAAAACATCCTCATTGCAAACGTCCTGGAGAACAGCAGAGGTGAAAACAGACATCTTAAACGCTGCACAAACTCCTTATAGTAAATATTGTAATACATACGCAGCTTTTATAACCTCGCATGACTGAGTTCATTGACATTTGGCCCCTGAGTTATTTGGTAATACATTTAAGCTCAACAAACAACAAAATGCTGGAAATTGTGTCTAAAACAACGTCTAACACGAACTTAAAACATCACTTTACAATAAACGCATGATCTGACAAAGCAACTTAATACAATGAAGTCATTTAAAATGAATACGACAACTGCACCGACGTAAACAACCACACAACAACGTAAACACCCGTTTGCAATAAACGTAAATAAACTCGTAATAAACTCTTCTGGCAAGTTTACCAAAACAAAACAACGATTAAATAAACAAAAAAGCTGGAAAAGCTTGATATAATGGAGGACGATCGTTAGATTATCACATTTTATCACCTGGGTGTCACAGCAAAGCAGCGCAAAATGCTAACATCGTCTGCTAGTTCCGTCAACTGTGACCACGCGCACGTTAATCGCTTTTATTTGGGGGAAAACGTGTTTTTCTTGTTTAAAAAAACCCCGAAAGTTTATGAAAACTTATATTATAAAAACCGAAACAGACTAGCTAGGCCACTGTAACAGAAGCAACGGGGGCGAGCGGGTGCAGGGGGCAAAATATGCCGTTGCACACGTGGGTCACACCAAAATCGTCCCGTGCATTCAGAGGCGCACATGAAGCGTTCCTGGTGCAAACTGTGTCCCTTTAATGTCTATGTAATAATATAAATATTAGGAACGTAGATACAGACAGACAGACAGACAGTTGTTTAACAGCCCATATTGAGCAGTTGTAATTTGCATAACTTCATGTTCATGACCTCCTTCTTTGAATTTTATATCCTGTATTTCAGCTCTTCTTCATAAACCTTTGCATACAGTTCTGTTACCCAGAACATTGGTTAATGTAAACTTTAGCAATGCTGAGTTCAAGGGAATAATGTATTAACTCAAGGAATTATTGTATTGTGTAATCTTCACACAGCACAACTTTTGGACAACACTAAATTACCCAGAATCCCTCCATTGACTTTACAAACATCATAACAAACATTGAAACATCGAGATTAGGGGACTATCCTCACTTACTGCTGACTATGCTGTTGTCTGAGTCGAGGCAAAGAGTTCTGTGGGAGGCATAGTCCCCATTCCTAAATGAAGTCCTAAATAAGCCAAACCTAAACAGATAGTGTTAAAACACAAGATCTGTCAAAAAAATCGCCCATCACTGCTGAGGAGTGAACACACACTGCAAGTCATGTGCACGCATACACACACACACACACACACACACACACCCAGAGCAGTGGGCAGCTTTCCCTGCAACACCCAGGGAGCAATCGTGGGTTAGGTGCCTTTCTCAAGGACATTTCAGTTGCTCAGATGCATTTCAGTTGCTACCTACTACACTGGAATTGAACCAGCAACCTTCTTTTAGGGGGCAGTTGTGGTCTATTGGTTAGGGTGTCTGGC
>JBAJNP010007791.1:6665-21717 GCA_036877545.1 Yasuhikotakia modesta | reverse complement strand
TGAACCCCATTTTTCACACATAATTTTCCACATTTGCATGATAGCGTGTTTTGCTAGGATCAGTAATGGCAGGAATGATAAAGCTGGATCTATTTGTAGAATAAATTTACTAACTCAGACAGAATAGCAGGATCTCCAATTGCTAAACAAACACTGAGAGCTGAAATTTGGAGCTTCCTGCCAGTTTTTGAAGGGTTTGCTCACGACGTGGACACATTTTTAGCATGCAGTTCCACACTGCAAACTCTTCATCTGTTATAGCGTTACATGAGCAGCCAAATGTGCTAGTTTGTTTCTGAGGCATTGAATTTGGTGTCAGAATAAAGCTATTATTGCTAAGTTATTATGGGATGGAATCCATCCAGGTTCAGAGCAGCTGAATGCCATAAAAAACACCACAGATGACACGTTTTAAAGATGCTGAGGTACAGGCAACACAGTCAAAGAAGAAAACAAGTTTTGACTGTTTGGAAATATGGTGTAAGAATATTAATCTATACCAAAGTACTACATTTATAGCCAAACAGCCTAAAAAATGGCAAGAAAATTTAACAGTTTTTTTTTTCACCATTTACACCAACCATCTTTCATTGAAAAGGAGCATTAAAACCAGCCAATTTAAACATCAAATCTCTAGTTCAGTTAATGAAGTCATGAAAGGAAAATTGGAAAAAGTAAACAGCTAAAAAGGACCATTATATAGCGTCACTCTGGAGGAAATTGTAATATTTTATGAATGGTGTATTTGTTAAAGATGTTTCATTAGGAAGCAAGACATGACAAATGTCAAAGAAATTAAATTTATTTATTTGAAGTACAAAAAGCTACAAATGCACAAAAAGACACTAGCCAAGGAAACCCACTTTCTGCCTAGTCTTGCCAAGACTTTCTTCTTTCCGTAGCAGTTCCATGAGAGGAGCGTGTAGAGTCTTCCCAACACGCTTTCCTGTCTGTTACATCAACATATAAAATATTAACATTAAACAGCTATGAATATATAAATATTACTCAACTTTTGAAATTGAGACTATTAATTAAAGGGATAGTTCACCAAAAATGTAAGTTCTGTCACCCTCATGCCATTCCAAACCTGCCTGTCCCCTTTTGGGTTGAACTATTCCTTTAAGACAAAGTTTAGAAAAATACATTGTGCATCTTCTGACCTCTATCATCTCAAAGATGCTCTCAGGGTCCAGACTGCCTCTCCCCATCTTCCTGACACACGTGATTGTCCCTCTCTGTGTGACTGATATCAGGACACTGGCCACCGAACAGGCCTTCTCCTGCAGGGTGGCGTCCACCACATGCCTGGGGCCGATCTGAGTGCCACACAAACACACATTCACAACACAGTTCCACAATGCACTACACAAACTGATCGACACAGTATGAGGGAAAGAGATGCATTGTGGGTATTGGGGGTGTGGCCGCGCTGTACCTTGCAGAGGGTTACGATACAGGGAACATTCTCCACGTTAAGCCGCATGCAATCATAGGGGTCATCCGACAGTTCGATCTCCGCCCCCCCCTCCTCACCCTCGGATACGTGCACTTTGGAGATTCTGTTTAAAAGAGATCTATCAACTTTTGAAGAATTATGGCGATATTTTACATGTTTGGAGATTACTGGGGAAGATTTCATTAATATCAATGATCATTTTTCAGCAACAAATGAAAAGAAGATGAAAAATGTGACTCAATGTTTTTTTCAAAGAACAGCATCATACCAATAAATTATTTTAAAACAAAGCAGAAGAATTTATTATTCAGTAAATAAACATTTATGGCTTTTCAAGCCTGAGAAATCATGATTTTAACATTAGCTGCTGTTTCCAGGTTTTTCCAAGACTGCGGTTTTCCCTGATCCTTACAGTTAAAGATGTAAAAATGCTTAGCCAGTTAAATGTCACCCACCGTGTGTTAAAAAGAGCAGCTTTTATTGCGATGGATATCGCATCAAACAGGTTCCCGTCACACTGCAACAGCTGTGGATACAACCACCCATTAAACTTTTGCATTTCTCGCAAGCAGAAACAGAATAAAGATATTGTGGCTTGTAATCATATTTACTGAATTACATTTTCCTTTAACATATCACATCCCTCACCAGTACATCTACATACAGCACCCAGCAGTGCTCTCCTGCACAGATGCAGAGTGATCGCAGATCTATGCTGTGTCTGTTGTTAAACACTTTATATAGCGTGTTGCTAAGCTCCACCCCCAGCTCCTCTCCTCCCCGCCCCTCAAACTCAGGAGTGGCATTTGCTGAGCTACCAAAGAATAAACTGAGCATTAGAGCCAATTTATATACATTAACCTTCAGGATGATAGTCAGAAAACAATGTTAAACACATTTTACAATAAATTATAAAAGACAGGTTCGCCACAATCATATAAACAAATACAAATAATCTATTTGGATGTAAACTGCAGTATTCATAGGTTCCACTCTTTATATTACACCCATTAAAAACTTTGACACATAACAAGTAAGCAAAACTAAGTATTAAAGACAAGTAAAACGTCAACGTTTTGCAAAATGGTTGAAATGACACAGACTGGCTGGCCACTCACCAGTCGACAAAAAACTCCAGATAACCCTCATCAGGTACCATCGGTTTGGGTTTGCCAATCTCTGCCTTTATTCCTACAAGAACATCTGTGTGACCCTGTCGGACACATCACACAACACCAGGGATATTATATCATAATATTATAAGAAGGACCTTTAACGCGCAACTGAACTGGCTGTAAAATGCAGCTTACGATTCTGATTTTGGCAGATCCGTCAGTGTTTGACACCACGTCTGTCTCAATCTCCATATGTCTGTAGTCCTCACATCCTCGCCCGTCCAGTCGCAGGTCATCCTGTCAGTGATATTAAGCATAAGTCTACAACCATTATCTTCTGTTTAGGTTGTGAGAGAACTTCATACAGAGAACGTGCCTGTTAGCATGACCAGATACAGAGATGCGGTGTTTCCAAACATGCTAAGCTATACACATCGCCATAACTTCATACCCAGCTTATTGTACAGTATTTTTACATTAAAACTGTATGTTATTCTTTATATTTCGCTCACCCGAACCCCGTGCATAACATAAACCTTCTCAGCTTCGCTCAGTTGAACTGCTGCCATGTTTCAAACGCGCTAGTATCCGCTGTGCGTCATCACAAAGCGCGGCCCGAAGGGGGCGGGGCCTGCACTGACGGCCAATCATGTGTACGTGCGTAAGAACAAAGGCGGGGAAATACGACTGTGCTGTTTTCTGATTGGATCTGTATTACGTCAATTTCCTCAGCAGGAACTACGCAAAACGCACGTGTGCCGTATAGCGTGAATTTGGTGACAACGACAGATGACAACGTAATTTTTATTTGTTTTATATATTATATTTTGAAAGAGGTACGTGGTGTTTCTTAATAGATCCGATTTTGGGTTTTACTTGTTTATTAGTAAATCAAAAACCCTAAATGTTAACGATCAAAATATCATAATAATATGGCGATATAGTGTGTACGTCTTGATTATAGCTTATAACTACATTGCTGACAGTAATGGCGACTTTGCAAACGTAATAAATGACCAGCATTAAAAGAGTCCTGTGGCGTTACTAGTATGTAGTGATGGTTTCACATACACCATGACAGCACGATCGTGGTATTGCATGATGTTAATTTGGTTTGCATGGTAAAGCTATCAAATATGAACAATACTATGGTATCACTGTTTGCTGTATTTGTGTTTAATTATGCAGATTGGCTACAAGGAAAAACTGAAACAAACTAACCCATGATGCTCAGTGACAGTGAAGCCAAAGAACTGGTGTCATTTCTTACACTGGAAATGAGACCTGATGTCAAAGGTCAGGCTACAGAATACATCCTGGGTCTCACAGGAAACCGTGATGGGTGCCGGTACCTACGAACCAAACCGGACTTCCTCAAAGCCCTGGTGACCCTGACAAAGGACTCTTCTATTGCTATTGTCAAAGACTGTTATCACGCCCTGATTAACCTATCAGCGGATGAGACCCTTCACCAGCCTTTGGTCCAAGAGACAAACATATTACCCACCATGTTCCAGAACTTACTGGACCCAGAGTATGTGTTTGCAGATCGCATATGCACCATCCTCAGCAACCTCACCCGTCATGAGAGGACCTGTAGAGATGTGTTCGTGGTTCTCCAAGAGCAGAACATCGGACTGGCAAAGGTGGTTGAGATCTTCTGCACGGAAGGGTTTAACAAAAAAGCATCACTTCATTATCTGGGACCACTGCTGTCCAACCTCACCCAGCTGCCCGAGGCAAGACACTTTATTCTGGACAAGGAGCGGTAAGTTTAGGAAGAAATGTATACAGAACAAATGCAGTGATCTGCACAATACACAGCACATCTAGGTACTTAAATTAATAGAATGATATTACAGTCATATTGTAAATGATATTAGGGCTACAGCAAATGTTAGTTTGTACCATTTGATTTTGTACAGGTGTGTGATTCAGAGACTTCTGCCATACACGCAGTATGAGGACTCCACGACCAGACGAGGAGGGGTGGTGGGAACACTCAGAAATTGCTGTTTTGACTACTGTAAGCTAATGGCGTAACTCCCATAGTGTTTGTTTAAAAAACAGAAAAGTGCTTAAACTAGTGACTTATACCTCCATCAGTCAGTTTACAGGGCAGCTGTACTTGTTATTAGCTATCACTTGTAACTTGATTTGTCTCTATGTCCATACAGCCCATCATGAGTGGTTGCTCAGTGATGCAGTGGATATTTTGCCGCATCTTTTACTACCATTAGCTGGACCAGAGGAGCTCTCAGAGGAAGAGAATGAAGGTAAACCTCACAATAAGGGCCAAATGATCAACAATAAACAGACCTTTCTCTTCTGCAACATCCCTCTGTGTCATGAAGAGGGCGCTGTTTATTCATTTTGTTGGCAAAACGTTGAATTTTTATTGTATTGTAGTTAAAGAAAAGTTGTCATGGAAGAAATAATTCATACAATGGAACAGTTGTGACAGATTTGTTGTGACAGAACTGTTGCTTGAATGTTGATAAAACACACCACTCACATTTTCTAAATGTACAATAAAAGTGATCTTTACTGACCTCTGTCTTTGTTTATAGGTCTGCCAGTGGATTTGCAGTACCTGCCGGAAGACAAAAACAGAGAAGCTGATCCTGACATTCGCAAGATGCTTTTGGAAACTCTGCTGCTTGTAAGAACAATATCCCAACTTAAACTCTAAATAAAAAGACCAAAAAATAAAGACCATTAATTGCTCGTGTTGACAGTGTTAATGTAGTCAGTACAATAACAGGATTGGCTGTATGTTAATGGTAATTCTGGTCATATTTAGCTTACAGCTACTAAAGTGGGCCGACAGATTATGAAAAACAAGAACGTTTATCCTATCATGAGGGAGTTTCATAACTGGGAGAAAGATCCACAGGTGATCTCTGCTTGTGAGAAACTGGTCCAGGTAAAGTATACCTTTTCCAACATTTCTTTTAAAGATATATCTCAGGTTTACTACCACTTACAGTAACATCCAACAAAGTCTGTCGCATGAAATCACAGAAAAGTATTTTGACCCATCCGACAGTTTGTATTTACAGTAATGTTTTAATAGTAAGCCAAAAATTGTATCATAATGTTTAAACAGTGGGCGTTGCAGTTTGTCAAAATGTGGGCTAGTCCAATCAGAGCTGTGCTTACAGTACGTTCCAAAGCACAAGAAATCTTTTAGTCTAAGTTTAGTCTAATGACAAGTTTGGTATAATGAAGTTTAGTCTTAGATCCTCGCCTGCAATGTGTCTGTGGATTGTTGTGCTTTGGAAGACCCCAGACAGCAGGCAGATTCCAGTCCTCCAATTTATGATGTTGGCTGAAAAAAGCAGAAGACGCTAATTTGGTGGAAAAAAGCTGTTCTTTGCAATGTGGCATGTGTATATTTGGGTACAGCCCCATGGAAAAGATGTCACAGGGTCTCCTATTAAAGCATGATATTCTCCATAACGTCTGGGAGATCCCTTTTGAACTCTAGGCCAAGAGCAATGGTTCAGTCTATTGCCTCAACCCAACCATTTTAATTACTACCAATAAAACAGCTAATATGCCAAGCACAGAATGAGGCTAATATTTATCCAGGATTAATGGGTTTTTCAATACAGCCGTTTCTAACTAACAGGCTTTAACAGCTATCGTGTTACTGCAACGTTTTTCCATGTTGTTGGGTTCCTGAAATTGGTACTTGAAAATTATAGTAAAACTGCTGTGCTATTTGTCTGGCATCTCATTAGCTACCGTGCTACACCATTACTACTCTTCCCTAAGACCTGGCTTATGGGCTACTGGAGAGGAGGCCGCAATACGTAACGCTGACCGAATCTATTAAGGATCATTAGGGTTTCATTAGTGGTTTTATGTGTCTTTAATTCAGGTTTTAATTGGCGATGAGCCGGAGACGGGAATGGAGAATCTGATGGAGGTGGAGATTCCTCAAGACGTGGAAGAGAAACTGAAGGAACTGGATGCCAAAGAGAAGCAGCAAATAGAAAAGGACACACAGGAATTGTTGAAGCAGGAATCTGAGAAGAATCAGAACAAATCTCCAGAGGGCCTGGAGAGATAAACAGCAGATGACAACAAGCATAATATACTGTCTTAAGTTTAGACTGACATTTACAAACAGCAACAAAATGAATGAGAGAAACTGGAAGTTCTGAGTCTTAGAAGTTCAACAACAGCTACGAAGCAGCAAACAGGGCAATAAATATAAATCATCTCTCCTTTTAATAGTTTTCCAAGGACATCTACAATATTAAAAAATTTGCTATGTAAATGTTTGCTGTGGAAGTGTTAATTTTGTAAGGTCTCTACTTTTGCATGGTGTTAATGAAGAAAGGTTATTGCCTGCAGTGCTGTAGTTACAGTATCCACCAGCAGGGGCTCACTGACCACCTATGTTAATGCTGGTAAATCTGAGGGTTTTCTTAAAACCAGTTCATTAAAATTACTGACTTATAAAATTAAATTGGTTCTCACAAATAGTAAACGTTAATGTTGACATTTGTTTGATATTTGTATATGTCTGTTTCTGTATGATATATAACACATTACATACATTTATACAAGTGATAGTGTCTTTATGTCCTTTTAAAAACACTGCATTTTAACTTTACATTAGTATGTAAAATACTGCATTAAATATTTATGCATATAAAAGATTTTGTTTCCTTCTATGAATCCTGAAAGGTTTGTGTTGCATGTGTTACTCTGCTAAAGGGTTTTTAATAAGACATGACAACGTGATTTAATGACAGCATTTAAAACATAAAACCTTCATAAATAAGTTCATTATTTATCTGACTTTTAAAATGTTTTATACTAGATAAAAGTTGGGGGAAATGTTAAGATATCGTGAGTATATATGTATGTATATATGTATGAAATACTTGAGGTCGTCATATAGTTGTAACGTAAAGTTATTTTACGACCCCGAGCTCAAACTAAATTGTGCTAAAGGGCTAAATCTTCCCTTCCCATGATGCATCGTGAACCATGGATCAGTCCCAACCTGCTGTCTTCTCTAGCCAAGAGTTAGTAGCAGTTTGCGTTCCTGAAGTTGACTTTGAGGAACCAGAGGAACCATCTGACATCGTCTGGCTCTCCTGCAAATGCAATTTTGGAGGTCAGGCATCATTTCTTATATCAAAAAACATCATTTCCTTGTATCAAATTTATATGTAAAATATGGTTCAGAACAAGTTAAGTATCTCAGGGCATAAGGAAAATATGATGTTAGGCTATATTTAAACTTTACAATTGTTTAAAGAGAAAATAACACAAAAACTGTATTAGCTAAAGCCTTTGTATTATTTTTGATGATAAATTGTAGCTTTAGATTTAAATGACATCATGGCAACACATTTCACATTCATTTATTTATCTGCAAACCCAAGGCAATATGAAGTCTTCTGGCAGACTGTTGAGGTTGAAGTGAAACTCAGGCTTGATGAGGATTTCTGAGGATTCGTAGGCTGGCTGTAGGGATGGGAGAAGCTGAACAGGTGGTAAGAAAATTAAGCAGGAAGCGCAGAGAAACCAGATGGATGTTTGCCACTGAAAACACTCTCCTGCGATTTGTACAGCAGGGCAGCATAAACCAGGAAAAATAACAAATTACTTCAAATCAGTCAAATCTAGCTACCGCTTACATAAACGTCCATTGGGGTTCTCGTCACTTCAGTCTGGTCCACAGAAGAAAATCTAAGCTTGTAAGATGTCTGATTTTCTTTGATATTGTTCAGTATGTTTCCCGCCTCCACGGAAGAGGTCAAATTTTACATCTTTAAACCACGGAAATGAGAAAGAGAAGGACAATCTGAGGTCAAGCTCGCTTCAGACTGAGTGAATGAGTCTGGGCTGAAGCTCTGTCTGAGGTTCCACCTACAGTCAGTGAATGGGGTGATTGAAAGTTGTCTCTTGAGAAGTGACCCACTTTGCGTCTAAGACACGGGTTGTTGTGTTGATTTTAAGACGCTTGGAGAGATAAGTGTCTTCCCAGCCAACAATTTCAGGTTGTAAGAACGTTTCCCCAACATTTCCATTAAGTAACAAAAATATTAAAATGTTATTTTGAAAGTTCTAGAAACGTTTAAAAAGCCTGGGTTTTTAGACATTGCTTTAACATTAATGCTTGGTTATACAAACATTTTTTAAACATTTTTAATGGAGTTGTTAAAATGCAATCAACAAACAACTTAAATAATTTTTTGCTATATATGATATATAGCATTAAAAATGTTCTACTAACATTACTGCCAAACCATTTTTGATAACTTTAAGAGAATGCTAGCCAACATTTTAATAACATTTCCTGTTAGCAGGGTTTACACAAAACACAGTGATAATCGCTACCCTGGTGGGTGGGTGGGGTAGAACTTACAGATCTGGGCTGGAGTCCTGGGTTCAATTCTCCAGCTGTGGCAAACCACTGATTTGCTGATTTTCTAAATACAGTTAAAAGGGCTTAAAAGGTCCTTATAATGCACTTTTGTAATCACAATTTTTATTTCCCCCTGCACACTTATGCTATAAGTTCTAGTAGATTTTCTGCGTGCCAAAAACGATTGTAATTTACTTTTTCCTCACCATTTCCAGTCTCTCTCTGACACTTAAAAACCCTGTTTTTCCGCTGCACTTATAAGACGTCCAGAGTTTGTATTGTACCCTATGCAAAGACGCTATATGCTGCCAGACACATTATACTTTGGTTAGTTATGTGCTGTTTAGTAATTGCAGTGTTTATCATACTTTTACCATAACAGAACAGCCAAGTTCCTGAGCATCTAATAGGTGTTTATGTATTTGGGTGCGTGACGTCAGAAATCCAAGGAACGAGAGATTTTTGCAGCTCATTTTCAGTAAATGGTCTTTTTGGACTGAGGAGGACGTTTTGAGGTCCTGAAGCTATAATATGTTTTCATTTACCTTTAGTCACTTAGATGTAGTGTGAAATAACTGACCTCTTTTTGGGCAAAGCACATTGGATTAAAACTATTTGCTAAATGACAAATAAACGAGCCGAGAGAAGCGAAACCAAAGAGTGGAGTATAAATCTACAGCCTACCTTATTTTGAAACTGACTGGATTTATAGTGAATGGATGGACAATATTTCTCACTCTTTCAGTACAGCTGCATGAAGTTGATTCGCCCGAGTCTTAGAAGTAGATTTTGTTATCGGAAAAACGGATTTCCAAATTCACCGGTTGTTCCGTACGCAGTGACGGGTGATAAATTTTTGAATTCACCTTCTCTGGAGTTTTAACCTAAATATGACACGTTTCATATCATAAACCCCATTGTCTATAAATCAGGGTAACACCAGTGTTTGGAGCAGGAAATAAAGCTCCCGTATCCCACCGGAATTACACACGGTGCCAAATGGCTCCACTTCACGGCTACTTCTGGCAACTGCAACAGGCACTCCAGTTCATTGACTTGGATACTTTGCTGTTTTTTTATTCCCGTCTACAGTTCAACTTTACTGCCTAATTGGGTTCTTTCTTACTGACCACAGTGAAAATATATCTGTGTTTAAACAGCTGTAAACCACAATTGAGCATCTCAGGAGCGCTGTGAACACTTCTGAGGAAAAAAACGCCGCATGCACACTTCTCCAGTCATCTAATCAAAACTAGCCAGTTTGTAAATCAGAAAATTTGATCTTGAAATGTTTAATGCAGTGGTATAAACCGCACACTTTCTTGGCCTTTCTCACCTTTCATATTTCTGTCATTGGCAGGACAGATATTTTCATTGCAACCTTGAGTTCAGCAGTTAAATGTCCAAAAACAGGAATTTTTTTGCTCAGTTTTGAAAGGAATGTTTCAGGGTGATGTTCAGCCCCACCGCCTGTGACATCATCTGAATGACCACAAAACATAAGACTTGTCTGTCAGTAAAAAAACAACTTGTGGTGTCTGCACTAAAAACTGCTGGGTTGCTTTGAATACATGGACAGAACAAACATTGGGTAATAGACTAACCTATGCTGGTATGTTGAAGCAACCATTCATTTGGGAAGACCATTCAGAAAATGTTCATTAGCAAACGCCACAGTTTAGTGTTTTGAAACATGAAGGTTTCTGGTCATTTTTCCCACAAATTGCATTTTAAAGACCTACGATGTTGAGCTACCTGGACCGCCCCACCCGACGGGTCACAGAGCTCCGGCGGGCGATGAAGATGGATTGAGGGGCGTCGACAGCACTGGGAATGTCAGCAGGAGGGCAAACATGAGAGAAATTCAAATTATTGAGCCCAGTAGTGCTGTTGCCGTGCTCTGCATGACACGTTGAGTGCTGTTATGGACTCTGTGGCTTTCATTCTTCCGCTGTTAAATGGTATCCGATCCTTTAGAAGGAGCGAGAGGCCGCCATCGGCCCGGTATCCCTTTCAGTCCAACCCAGAACAGTCTGTGCACAACAGAGTCTAATGCACTCACTCAAAATTTGGGCCGGCCAAGGTCGTCTCAACGTGTCTGAGGCTCAGAAACCCAAGCTGGTCACATTGTGTCTGCCCTCTGTGAACTTTCCCTGTGTGACCCAGCCAACAGGGAACGTTCTCAGAATGTTCTCTAAAGGTTATAAAAAGCTTGTGCAGTTAGATACCTACAAAAGTTAACATTACATATATCATATTTCATGAAACATTAATCTTACGTAGTCAATGTAATGTTTTAAAACATAAAAAAACCTTAGTTACAAGTGACATTCTAATAACCAAGCAAAGGGCCTGGATACTGTTTTTGTTACTTAATGAAAACATTAGGAAAATGTTCTTACAACCCAATATTGTTAGCTGGGTTATTTAAAGCGATAACCCAAAACTCGCTGTGTTCAGAGCCCAACGGAAGCAAATCTTCTGCTGCAGCGAGGGCTGATGTATTCTGTGAATTAGCAGTGCGTTGCACACCACTGACAGATTTAGATTCACAATCCCATCCAAACGCACTCAGAGGGAATGAAGCCGGCCTCACACACAAGCATCTGACTCCCATTTAGCATGTTGCCTTGAACTGGACCACCTTAAGTGTGATACTTTCTTTAAAAGCTCTCTGGAGGCCTGGGCCTGTTTTAGAAAAGTCTCGTGCTGTTTTAAGGTGGCCAGATTGATTGCGTTCAATATGAATTGTATTTTGTTGAGGCGTTTGTCAGGTGTTGCGTTTCCAAAAAGGTTTATGGCTGCAGTAAATTGATATAATTGTTAAGATATCGCTTCCACATTTTTCTTAATGTGTAAAATTGATTGTTTTCAGTTTTCAGTGAGCAGAAGTGGAGAGAATGAGATGTGAATATACTGAAGACAGGAGACACATTATTTGTGAATGGGATTTATTATTGTGTTTTGTAAAACAAAGCAAATTTTTCTAAATACAATTTAAGCTTTATTGATAACATTTGAAGCCACAGATTTACCACATTCCTCAGGTTTCATGCATTTGTTTATTTAACGTTTTTATGACATTCCAGTAACAATGTAAGAGCAATGCTTTTGATATGATATCTTATATATAAAAAACACTCCACTGACATTACAACAAGAATAACTTTTACAGAACATTCACAAACATTTTGAAAACGTTTCATGTTAGCTGAGAAAGTGTTGGGAAAAGTTATTGTTTCAAAACAGTGTGATGAGTTTATTTCTAACAATGATGCAGGTTTGGCCAGATGCACATATACACAAGTAAATGCTGGGGCAACTTACTGCAACCCTTCTGTCTTTCTCACTGTTTATTTTCCTTCACAAAAGGGTCAAATGAATTATCCAAGCAGGACATACATTTTGCTCTCATCCAGAACAGCTCGCAGCCCATTCGCCAAAAGCAGTAATAAGAAAAATACTGAGCCGTGACTGTATTTGTTTGTTTTGTGTGCAATAAGAAATGGAAGCTGTTCAAACACCATCAGAGTTGGGCAGCCGAGCTTAAGAAATGAAACCAGGCTGTTCTGTTCCTGAATTCACTCAGAGACACACTGAGGAAAAACACATGTCAGACGATGACCTAATGAAGGGATCAACTGCAGGAATGGAGAAACCTGCAGATGAATTCTTGAGACGATAAAGTTGTGACTAATTTATGGGAAAATTGGCTTATTCGGAGTGAAGGGGGCCTGTCATTATGCAGTTACGTCCACTTACTCTGAGGGATAAACTCTAATCTAAAACTTGGGTGAGGTCACAGAAGGATTTGACAGATGTAAAATCGCTCCTGAGAATCTGATTAGAAACTCTGTAATAATCTAATTGGATCATCATTTTCTCATCGTCCAATAGGAACTCAACTAGCAAGGCATGCTGTCAGAACATTGGCTATCGTTCTTTAAAAGAAAAAAGTCCTTGCTGTACATTAACAGAATTTTTTATTGATACCATCGATATCAAAAGCGCTATTCTAACGTTATTAGTGAAACTATATTAGTGAATTTATATACCCAATCATTAACATTAATGCAATGTTTGAAAACTGGATGTTTTTAACATTCCTAGAACGTTCCTAGAACATTCACCTAAAATTGCTAGCCAGGAAGTCTGATGATGTTGCATACAGACACAGGCCACTTACACACTGCGGTTTAATGGATATGATCTGCTTATTCTCAGTCTGTACAGACGGTATTTGATTTTGACAGGAGTGACAACAGAATTCAAACTAAATTCAATCCCATTTCGCTCAGGATGTGACAGTTGTGTGAACAGAACCGACCTGAACACAAAAAGCAGACAAGCAAAGCAAGACAATAATATATATTCGTTCCCACATTTTAATGTAATTGCGATTCCCAAAGACTGCAGTGTGTTCGTGGCCATTATGACATCATTAAGCCCCACCCCTTTACTCACCATTATCATGGAGGGGCAGAACAAACGCTTTCTCCCTCAGCCCTGTAATTACAGGCTATCCGAAATTAAATCTGGCTAATGTACAACAGACAGCCCTACTGTCCTGAAACACCAGGCCGTCTGTCCCCTGCTTGGAAGGGAAACGATCAGCTCACGGCACCCATTCAATTATTTTCTTACTGGTGAGAGAGCTGCGGTCGCACAGACGCACGGCTCGCTCTCAATGAACCGCTCACAGCCCTGCAGTCTGTAATTTGTGATTGACAAAACCATTTTCACCCTGTGCCACTGCCTCCCTATTGGCCCAGTTTACATTACATTTGCCCATCAGTAGCGATTCAACATAACATCAAACTGATTATTATACACAGACCAACATTAACATTATTACTACTAACTTCCTGTAGCTCAGTTGGTAGGGCATTGGGTTTGCAGCACAACGGTTGTGGGTTTGAGTCCCAGGGAGCACATGTACTGTTAAAAATAACTTGAATCTGTCTGCCAAATGCATAAATGCAAACATACTATTAAATTAACCTGTCCTAAATTACAGTAGTTCAATCTTGTAAACAGATAAACAATAATATTAATGTTAGCATTATGCTGATTTTCTGGTTACAGTTTCAGCATCTGTGTATGCTTGTATTTTAGTGTTTGCATTAGCATTGATCTTCCAGAACAGACATGTGACCCGTTTTTGGGTGCCGATTCAGCAACTGAGAACCGCTGTTGAGGGTTGGCCGAGGGTTCAAGGACAATCACTGGTGAAAAGAAGAGAAACAAACAAACATTAGAGGAACGTCGTAAAATTGTTCCTCCACACTGAAAGTTAACCCTACAGGAGGGGCGGTTACCCACAATGCACCACGTCACACATCTTGAACACGTACATCAACAATCAACAACGGCAAAAAGCATAAATTTAAAAACAAAGAAACACTTTTTAATGCTTCCTGTCTGATTGTGAGTGATATAGTGTGCAAGAGACAAATCCACAGACCAATGCAGGCTAGCTTAAGGATCGCATTGCCTCAAATCCCCTCACCTTCCTCAGTAACATCCACCCCCAGTTTCCTGCAGGGAACGGCCTTTCTGAACACTGTCCACGTAAGGATTTAGGGGCTTCGATTTATGACCCAGAGGGGACCCCACAGCTGGGGTCGGGATTAGCCCCGGGATGGAGCAGGAAGGTTTTTGGGAGAATAAATCAGCTGGTCTCGCCTCAACTGAGAGCAGAAAACAGAGAGATGAGAGGAAACTGATCAGCACTGAAAGAAAGGAAAACATCATTAGACAAGATTTTACAGTTAGAAACAATACAATTAAAAATGACAAATAAAACCTAAACGGAAACTCACACTCACACACACACCTTGTTTGATTTCTTAATCCTAACTGTACTTAATCCTTTCTGTATTTTTACAATTTAAATTAAAAATTGTATTTACTATATTTTATAGCATTTTTACATATGAAAACATCTCTAAAAGAAGGTTTTGAGCACTTTAACTACAAAATATATCAGGAAGTAAACACACACACACACTCATTCACACATACACACACTCTCACACAAACAGTTACTCATACATACACACACACACACACACAAACACTTAC
>JBAJNP010007790.1:0-21717 GCA_036877545.1 Yasuhikotakia modesta | reverse complement strand
TGTATGTATGTATGTATTCCTGGCGAATGAAGCTCATTCTCATTTTTTAATTTTTAACTTTTCCAAATAGCCCAAATAATTTTTAACTTTTCCAAATAGTCCAAATAATTTTAAACTTTTTTCCAAATAGTCTTTTTTTAAGATTTTGAGGTCTCGTGGAAACCACGCCCTTATTCTGAATACTCGCGTTGTATTGGTCAGGCTGCCGGACACTGACGTTTGATTGGCTGTTTCTCTTCACAGACGTCAGCGTGACAAAATGGCGGCTGTCACTCAGAATCCGTCAATACAACCTGTTTCCTGTCATTTAACTCATTTACTGTAAATCTCCCGTCTGTCTGTGTGAATGTGTGTATAAATATATATATGCATGTAAAGCGTTTGTTTAACGCAGTTTTATTGCTTCGAGAATGAAAGGTTACAGACTGTTGTTTGTGTTTATATGTATATGTGTGAGTGAATATGAAAGCAGTTTAAATGGTAAATACATTTTTGCATGTCTCATTAAATTCAGTCGTTTTTCATTATAGAAGGTTTGCAGGAACGTCCCCAGTGTGGACATGCTGCAGTAATGATGTGACGATGATGATGCTGAAGATGTTTGAAGCGTTCATACAGACTGACAGTGATGGTTGTTTGTGTAACTGCAGGATAACGCTGCATTACTTCCTGCAGTCCATTCAACAGAAAATGAAAATAAACTGTGGTTTATAAAACACATGCAATAAAAGCATAAATAATATACAGTGACTCCATTTAATTAAAGGAAAACAGTATTGACATCATATATACACAATCCCACTATAGTAACTCATATTTAATGGACCCACTATTTGAGCTACAGGGCACACAAACTCCTTTCCACAGCCTCCAAACTCAGTTATTAAATGAACATTGGATTTTGTCCTTTACCTTTTCTAACCTACTGACCTCCATCTGTGTAGCTAAAAATAAATTCCCCCCATTTTATTATTAAGGCTTATTTCTTAATTAGGAAGACTTTTGTTTGGACCAGTTTGTAAATAATAACAGCACCTCAAATTGAGTTTTTATTTTTTTTATTGAACCTTAATACTGTAATCACTGGAAATCTCTTTTTAAACCTCTACACTTTACAAAGATGAACAGTAAATGTAAACAGTATTTTAATGCTCCTCTTTAAAATGTGCACTTCATTAAAACACAATTGGTCAAAGTTTAGATGAAAGATTATATGAAATAACATCTGTTAACACAATACAGATAAGAGTGGGGAGTCCCAGAGACTGTACACTTGCAGAAAACACACCAACACATTCATATAAAACAGTGCAAAGAAATTTACCTCAGGAAACTAAAAATAATACTAAAAACTCACATTCCCACAGTCATCAATATTAAAAAAGATTGTGTTGAGAATGTTATGAACAGAGAATAACAGCAGCTGTATTTTCTGCAGTCAGGGTTTGATGCTCTTGTTGTTCCTCCTGACCTAAAGAGCAAAACCTGAAACAAAACTGAAAAAGTAAAAATGAAACTGACAATCTGTTCTTCACCTGGGCAAGTCATGTTCTGTTTTGTGCAGATTGAGGCACAACATTTGCGTTCTTTCAGGTTTCTGAGACGATTCAATGATTCTTAGAACAGAATCGATACATCTGCTCACCGTTCATCACCAATAAAACAACCTTTGATCCACTGTGCAAATCTTCATAATACATCAAGTATCCAGAAATGAACTCCGGGTTTTACTGAGAAACGGCAACAGGCCTCACTGAGCACAAAACTGAGATCTGTACAACACACACACAATAACTGAAAGATTTGAAATTAGTTATCAGAGGAACTCAAGAGTAAAGTGCTGTAACAGTGTGAGATTACAGAGCAACGCACCAGCCCTCAGCTCTTATCACACAATGACGGCCACATGAAGAGAAACACTGTACAGCAGTTGAGCACCGACTCTGTGAACAGAGTGCTGCGTTTCCCATGAGTCTCCTGTCATGAGTTCACACAGACCTCTGAAAATCTCACTTGCTCTTATATTGGTAACTTATTATTTGTCCTTTATTTGAAATATTTTCCTCATCTTTCACTTGCTATTGAATCCAACACCTGTGTTTGCCTCTTACAGTGTGATCTATGTCAGACTGTAAGGTTTTTTTAACACTGTATATATGTGTACAGGCAAACTGGAAACAGATGAGAGAGGAAGTCACTAATCTCACCACTAGATGACACTAAAGCAACACAACTGACTACAGCATCACGACTCACAACTGAAGCGCTGCACTAAAACTACACAAATGAAAACAGAATTCTGTTCAGATATCTGGTGAACCGCACACACAGAGGATCTTAATTATTTACTCATAAATTAAATAACACAGAAGATTGTTTGTCAACATTTAAATTGCAGGCTTGAGATGTTCATCTGCTTCACTTGAAGACCAGAACATCCTGAACTTTCTGCTGTAGCCTTAAACATCACAACACAAGAACTGAATCATTATGAATAAATCACTTCCTGCCACCCCACAGACGTCATCAAATCCTGCATCAAGCTGCAGATGTTTGAGGAGCAGCAGGTGAAGATACTGGATGATTTCATCAGTGCGTGTTTCATCAGTGCATGTACCTGTTTCTAAACAGGTGGAAAAAAAGCATAAACTTCAAAACCACAATGACTCAATAACTTTTAGTTGTAATAAGTTGAAAGTTAAAATAAGAGGCAGCTGAAATATGGTCACAGAGTCCTGGTGTTTTTGGTTTGTGAGACACTGGGTCTGGACAGGGCGGGCTGCAGAACTGTCCAAAAGAACTGAAGAATGGATGGGATGGAATGGAAAGCCACGAATGTCGGTTATTAGTTACTCCTGCAGGTTTTTTAATGATGTCTCTTTATATCTGGTTCTGGGGTCCACTGATGTCTCGCTCTTCTGCAGACGTCTCAGTTCAGGTCGATGGTGTTGAAGACCCACTCAGTGAACTTCTTGAGTTTGGCAGCAGAGTTTTGTGACTCCTCCTGCAGTCTCTGATTGTCTTCCCAAAGTCTTTTCATCTGTGCCTTCAGTTTGAGTTTCTCTTCCCTCTCCTGAAGGAAATACAACAGAGAAAGAACAATCAACAGTGTTTGTGATTCTCACTGGCTAAATAATGTTCTATAACTGGGTTATCGAGTAGATCCAGGATGCTGATCTCAGGACGGTTCTTCTTCTTTCCAGCACTTTTATTTCTTAGATAAGCACCACAACCAGGTTATTCTGAATTTTAGTGTAAGTTCTTACCTTCTTCAAGTTCTCTTTTAACGTCTTCACCAAAGCCTCCAGCTGAGAAACCTTCCCACTGTAGCCTGAAGAACCCTCACTAGAAGAACCACAGAGGGTCATAGAAGAGCAGCAGCATAAATCACAACATGACTGAGAAACAATCTGAGAGTGATTCCATGTGTCCAGTGGAGAAGAGAATGATTATGTCAGTGAGGTGGAGATGAATGTACCTGTGTGATGGTCTGGAATGAGGCACTGACTGAAGATCCAGATGATGAGAGCTTTCTCCTCTCTGACTGATGTCCTGAGAACTGTACACAAAACTCCTCTGGGCTGAGGGAGAGATCAGCAAAGATAGAGACTAAGGCACTTAAACTTACACAACCACATGTTCCAAAGTTGTGATTTTTATTTCTAGGTTTAAATGAGAAGAAATACAGTCTCAGACCTTTGGATTCTACCCTAAAATAACAGAAACGCCAGTGTCACAGAACTTAGGAGAAGACAAAGAGAAACAGGTCTCACCACGCTGTGGTCTTCTCTCACCCTCAAGAGCACTCGCAGCATCCAGCAGGTTAGTCCAGTCCAGACTGCTGTCTGCATCTGTGTCTGTGAGGGGCAGCAGACACAGCTCTGGAGGTCTCAGACGCTCGTGAAGGTCTGATAAAGAGGTGGCAGACGCTGAGAAGTCACCTGACACAGCCAATGAGAAAACATCAGATGTGAGAGTCAGAGCACGATGATGAATCTCACACAATATAACAGACCCATAGAAAAACAGCAATATAACAAATTTAAAGAGAACTTTTGTTGTTTACAAACCTGTAGAACAACATGAGAGCACGCTTTTAGGGAAACCATTCCTTTAATAAAAACTACAGAGTAACTTGCTCTTATAAATTGTAATAGTGGCTGTAAAATATACATGGTTTCATCTTTAAGATGTTTAGGACCCTCTGATGGTCCAGATTTGCTCACCCTGCATCTTGATGCCCATCTTGTAGGAGGGTCTCCGCAGCGGAGCTCCACGGGTGGTTGGAGATCGTGGAAGAGTGGAGCAGCTGAAGAGCACGTCACTGGCCAGAGTTTGATCCAGAACGGAGTCTCCCAGAGATGGCAGCCTTTGACCACGATATATGCTTTCATCTGACAGTGTGCGCTGCAGAGAACGTCGCCCCGAGGTCACCTGTCCTGATGAGCTGGACTGCTGAGACTGAGAGAGAGAGAGAGAGAGAGAGAGAGAAAGTGAGAAAAAACAAACCCATGGCCTCAGAGTGTCACACTGCTTCTCATGTGTGATGGATCTTCTACCTTCTGCTTGTGCTGCTTGGATGGAGGACTTTCTGATGTCACGGGCTTCTTCAGATCTTCTTCCACTGTGGATCTGCACATAACCTGAGGAGAGTGTAGATCTCTGTGAGAGGGTTTGAGCTGAGATGAGGCACCATCTGATCCATCACCCTGTGTTCTGGAAACATCAACAACAAACATAAATACAACATTTTACATTGAGATGGTTTCACACAAGAAGTTTCTCTTCTCACCTGCGTGTGTCTCCAAAGTCCACAGAGTTGATGGTGCTGCCCGGTTTCCTCCAGCCGATCAGGTACTTGCTGGTGGCTCCCTGGCGGGGGTAGAAGCTCTTGGGGCCAGCTGGGGTGGAGCTGTGGGAGGGGCCTGAGGAAGACTCTTCCCGGGGGGAGCTCATGACCACAGGACTGACAGAGTGACGTGAGCTGAGTGAGGGACAGGAAGAGGAAGATTTGAACTTGTTGATTAGTTGACATCTAAAAATATACTTTCACTTTGACAACTTTATCAATTTAATGTTGAGAACATTGTTGACAGGTTCATAGACTTCTGTTGGTCATCTGCCCAGTAATGACTGAAAGCACACCTGGAGAACTTCACGTCACTCAGATTGTAGGAGCTGCCGTCCCGCACCAGCAGATGAGTTGGTGGGCTTCTGGTAGTCAGCGGGACATCAGCAGGTGACACTGAGGACTCAGCTGCAGGAGGAGACCGCTCAAGCACCCTCCGGCCCCCCTCTGAGGGGCTGTGCCAGGGTGAGGGGACCCTCTCTCTGGCCCCGGGGGGCCCCACAGCTAGCAGAGAGCTGGAGCTTCCATGAGGGGGGCCGTAGGATGTGGTGTCGATGCCGCTGTCTGCTGAGCTGCTCTGCAGGTAACCTCCACCCAGACCGTTGGGCTCTGAGTCCGCCTGATCTCCGAGTCCTCCAGCACCCAGATCGCACCATCTGTCATCACTGTGAGCTCCGCTGGAGGCCGAGCTGGACACAGTATTACTGCTGGACTGAGAGTAACTGTCCGACTGACAGAGAAATAAAGAATTCAACAATAAAGAATGTGGTAGGTGACTGCCAGGGCATTGCTATGTGGTTGCTAAGGTGTTGCTAAGAAGTTGTGAACCTGACCTGGCTGCTCTTTTTGGGAGAGATGTGAATGACCTGCTCCTGTCTCTGGATGCGCGGGCCGCCCGAGCCGGAGGAGCTCGATTTAGGAACCGGCGAGTCTGCAGCAGACAGACCAGTATTAAACACACAATATGCTGACAGGATTTAACAGAGGAAACTGAGAGCTAGACAACAGACACAGACACACTTGAGTCTCATTATAAAAGCAATGCCATAAACACAGCTGAAAGTATCTACACACATTTTCTACATGTAAAAGAACTATAAACTTTTAAAGAGTTTATTGAAGTTCAAAATTTGACAGGAAGACACTTTTTGAAATGTAATGTGACACCAAAGACATCTGACCCCTCATGACTCCAACAAACATCTGCACCCATGTGAGGGGACTGTGGGAATATTGAGTAACAGAGTAACAGGTCAGTAGGTTTTACTGTGGCGAACGGATATGATGTGTTTTGATTGGGCTGCGACTAAATCCAAGTTGGTTCCTGTAGATCCAGTTCAACTGCTGTAGAACCAAAAATGAGAACTTTCCCATCAGAAGCTGTGGAGGAGAAGGATGGAGAGAAACAGACTCAGGAGTAATTCACAGGACGGGGGCGGCTGTGACTCACAGCAGAGCTGGACCATGAGACGTGTGAGGCGGCACAAACCCGGTTACACAACCGTTCCAGCAGGTCTCCTGAACCCAAACAACCTGCTGTTCAGAGGCACCCGTTTCTGCTGCTCACCGGCTATGCTTGACGTCTCCAACGCTCTGAACTTCACCGCAGTTACACAAGAGAGACGTTTAGATTATCTGCGGGCTGTGAACTCAGATGGGTGAGAAGAATGAACAGAGACGAGCTGCTGTCATGAGCAGGAGGAATAACAGAATCAACAGTGTTAAAATGTTCTTGGGTAGCACAATACTTCACTCGCGGTTCTGTGTGGGTGGCTGTGCAGTAGGACGGTGTTATACGCTCACTATTGTGTTGCGGGTGGTTTTATAATGTCTTTCTGGTGTTGCTTTTCATCCTCTTACGGGTCTAGAGCCGCTCTCAGCTGTGATGTTCTGTTCTTCATGTCTCTGGGTTTCTATGACCTGTTCTTCTGGTGATCAGGCTGAAATATTAAATGTCTCATAGAAGCGTTTTTGGTCTGTTTTTTCTTCCACTCTTTCCTTCACTCCACTCTTTTCCTTCACGATTGGCCGATGGGTGAACTGACCTGACGCTGGTCTCTCTGAACTCTCCTCCTGTCTGGACCAGCTGGGGGTCGACTTCCCTCTGTTTCCTCCGTCAGCCCCCGTCTGTCGCTCCGCCGGGACGGGACAGTGTTTGTTTTGTGCAAATCTATCATGTAAACAAAAACACACTGAATCAAACGGGTTAATCGTCGCGATGAGAGGATGATTAACAGTCATGTTTTGTAGTTAGGACACAGTGAGAGAAGATGAAACCGTTTCTCACCCCTCAGGCATGGATTTCTGTCTCCAGTGAGCTGAACTCGCTGAGCCCGTGTCAGCGGCGCAGGAGAGGTTACTGGGCGAGCTGCGGGTGTGCGCCGAGCGGCCCAACATCAGAGAAGAGCTGAGGGTGTAGTTCTCAGAACCCGGAGACATCCTGAGAGAACACACCACACAAGCAAATCATAAATTAGCTACAAAAATCATGAGTAAATCTCCACACACAGAGAGGTTATGTTATATACCGCTTGGAGTCCAGAGGCCGACCGTCGCTGGACACGCTGCGGGGGATAGCAGCGGCTCTCTCCAGACGCTCAGCAGACAGGGTCTTTCCCATGCTGGCGCCCAGACTGACGGCGCGGTTTGGGGTTCCGCTGTGACTCTGGGGCGAGGAGGTGAGCGACTGCTGAGGGCTGGAGGACGTCCGCTGCCATTTGTTGTTATTGCTTCGGAAAGGAAACTTGTACTCAAATGAACCACTTTCATTGCTGCCCTTGTATTCTGCAGCCGGCGTGTGGTGCAGTTCTGAACACCCCCTGCAGGAACACGAGTCAATCTCACAGCCAAATATGTGCGTCATACACGTTCTTTAAAATCACTCATTAAACCAAACCCAAAGCTGAGGGAGTGTGACAGAAGAAACTATCACACACAGTACCTGCGAGGTGTGGAGTCCTCATGGGGTCGTATGATCACAACCTTCACCGTTACTGAAGAGCGCAGAAGCTCTATCATCTGATCGTGTGAAAGTGTCGCCACGGGCACCTTGCAGATCTCGACCAATCGGCTGCCTTGCCTCAGCCCCGCCTGCCAGGCGTAACTGTATGGCTCCACCTCAGCCACGATGCACTCGTAGTTGACGTGGAAACCGAGCTGGCCCAACCCGTTCCTCCGCAGGGTCATCTCAGTGGTCTCACAGCCTTTACTGAGGTGCTAATAATGACATCATTTATTACAGAAGAGCCACTCTATCAGATTTCATCTTTTGTACGAGTTTCACGTTCAGTGGCTGAAATACAGATCATGAACGTTCAGTTCCATGAGTACTAGTTACCATGGCAACAGCTCTTGCATTTGCAGAGTGACATAATGGGTATGCGGCCGCAGCAGATGCAGCGCGTTCAAACCACTGTGGTGGAGCAAATGCTACGCTCTTACACGCTAATAATTCACATGATGAAATGTGTAGAACAGATCCATTTAAACATCTCTCACATGAAGACTTAACACTGATCACATGACCAGACAATTACTGCTTGTTTCTTTTTCTAGTCTAAAACTGCATCATTTGTCAAAACACCTGCAGCTCTAAACGTACCTCCAATCGCTTGATAACCTCGTGGAAGTCTTCCGTGTTGTTACTGACAGAGCGCAGCGAGATGTTCTCTCCACACTCGTAGTAGATCTTCATGGAAGCGGGACTTCCCAGAGTCCAGCCGATGACGTCTTGTATGGCGCAGTTGAAGACCACAGCTTTGGCTTCGGGGTCCACCAGCACCAGGAAGTCATTTGAAATGGCCAGCAGAGCCTCCAGTTCTCCTCCAGCCACATGGTCTTCAGCGTAAACGTGCCAGGTGACGGCCCCTGCGCTGCGCAGCTCTGCGCCAGCATACGCCCGGCTCTTTTCTTTACGCTTGTGGGCCAGAGAAATAAAGTGGAATTTGCCAGAAGGATCGATTGGGGTGCTGGTTACATGACGCTCTGCCAGGTCCTTCAAATACTCCTGCCGCGTGCGAGTGGCCATGGCACGGAACTTGTCAGACTTTTGGGCTGCGTTTTCAGCGTTGATCACCTTGGCCAGTAAGAATTCTCGAATGCTGGCCTTTGGAAACGTTGCGTCCTCAGGAATGGAGGGTCCGAATGCAGGCACGTCCCGCGAGCGAGCGACAGCCACGCTGAGAACAGTGAGGACAGAAAGAATGATGAGAACACAGAACTGCTCATCACACATGCAGGATAACTGCTAAACCTTCATCAAACACCCCTACAGTCTCTACATCAACAACATCAACTCCAGAGACAACATGGCTGCTGTGGCAATAGTGGGACAGTCTGTTCTGATCCTGGTTTTATTTTAATACTAACACTGTACTTGCTAGTCCTCTAGTGGTCTCTTTTGTGTCAACACTGAGCAGTACAAACACACACAATTACTGGAGCTTTAGCAGTAACTCACTCTACACTGAGTGAAGATGAACAGAGTAACAGAGTTTCACTTACACATAATCCACCATCGATCTGTGAATTGATTTCAGGGCTTCACTGAAAATGGAGCCACGTGATTGGTCACTGCTGTGGTCCAACTCACCTGTAGCAGGTGTTCTCAGAACAGGGGCTGTGTGCTCGGACCACCACAAACACATGCTGGAAGTGTGAGCGGATGTTTTTGGGGCTGAAGGGTTTCGCTCCGGGCTCTTGAAATACGACGGTCACGATGTCATTTCCAATGTGTCTCTTCCTCAACAGCTGCAAACAACAAACACTGCAGTTAGTGTGATGGGTGAGTGTGTGTGATGGGTGAGTGTGTGTGTGATGGGTGAGTGTGTGTGTGATGGGTGAGTGTGTGTGTGATGGGTGAGTGTGTGTGAGATGGGTGAGTGTGTGTGTGATGGGTGAGTGTGAGATGGGTGAGTACTGTACAGGTGAGTGTGTGTGAAGGATTACCTGCTGTTTGTTATTAGGTGTGTAGGGCAGCATTGTAGACACGTGGAACATGATCTCATAGTCTTTAAATGTTGTGTACAGAGAGTGTGTTCCGGTGGAGTCCGCTGTAAGAAACACAATCAAACGCTGGTGTTATGAAACATGCCTCTGACTGTGACACTGCTGAAAGTAGAACAAGCTGTGGTCATTTAAGAGCATTTTTGCACAAATGAATTATTTAACTGAGACTGATTTAACAGCATGTGGCTGTAATCACACTCACATAAACCTGCATTATGATGTTAAAACTCACTTTTAGTGTCCAGCTGGGCTCGATATTTGGGAAAACCCTTGAGACGCACACGTTCACCAATCAGCTGCAGGAACTCCTCTAGGGCGGGGCCAGCCGCCTCATTATTATACATGTCCTCCTCAGTGCTCTGGCCGGCCTGACAGTACATCACTCCAACCTTCAGCTGGAAGCTGAGCTGCACACCACCAACAAACAGCAGATGTGGTGAAAACTTTAATGCTGTATCATTGTTGAGGATAAAGAATAAACAAACGCAGGATGAAAATACCCCCTGCTCATCCAGTTTCATCAGCTGCTCAGTGACTTTGGGGGTGTTGAGGGCGAGTCGGAGGCAGTGGGTGTTGAGCTCGGGTACGAGATACTCCAGCACCTCCTTCAGGGGGAGCCCTCGAGCCAAACCATGTTTAGAGGTGGAGGGCACAGCGTCCTCCAGGATGGAGCCCCGTAACGTTGTTAACTGTGTGAAGAAGTGAAATATGCCAGATGCATTTGTCACTGATTGTTTCATTTAAGCTTTCAGTCAGTCAGTGATCAGAGACATGGCAGTGGGCTCAGATCTCACTCACCACTGACTGCTGTCCACATCTCAAGATGTTTTGAGCTCACCTCACTGGTTCTGAAGATGATTCTGTAATTGTACTGCTGGCCGTGTTCTTTGTGGTCCTCCAGTTTTTCCCTGCGAATGCTCACAGCGACTGGACCCAGCGTCTCATCCACACCCAGATAGTTCCAGTGCTCTGAGGGTGTACAATACAAATTAAATAAATCCTGTCATCATTTACTGATGCTGATCCAAATCTGGACCGTATGACTTTCATGAACTTTACAGGAACTGAAGATTTTAAGCTTCACAATAAAAAATTTAAATATAAAACAGAATGTAGAATAACTGCATAAACACTGACCTCTCAGGTAAAAGTGTTTCCTGTAATAATAAGCGCCCAGGTCCACATGTTCCACTATGTTGCTCTTTCCACGATCATGGTGGAGACTCCTGCCATCCCTTGGTGCCTCAAGAACAGACACTCCTGCGTTACTGAAGCGTGCGTTAGAAGATCTTTCAGGAGATCCATCTTCTTCAGCAGAAGAGCTGGAGACACCGACGCCGCTCTGCTTCAGAGAGCTGATGTTTTTCTCTCCTTCACCCCCGATTTCATTACGGAAACACGGGCAGCTGAGGACCAGGTCATTGCTCTTGTCATCACCGGAGTCTAGGGACGGGCAGTCTTTGGTGTTGAGTTCCTCCTGGCTGCCGCAGGGGGAACTGCAGGCGGTGCTCTGCGCTGATGAGAGGGACGAGGTGCCGGATGCGGAGGCTGCAGCTGCAGCGGAGGCACCGGTGGTGGTGTTCTTCCTCTTCACTGCGCTCTGCCGGCTCTGAACTGCTTTGTTCAGGTCAAACAGAATACTCTGCACATCAAAATGGGAAAAACCTTTCTGACAGACCCACGGTTTGGGAGGAGGGCTGGTGTCATCAGACTTTCCGTCCTCCGTGTCGGACCCCGCACGGGACGAGTCGCCTTCAGCTTTGACGCTGCGCAGCTTGCGAAAGATGGACTCTCCCCCTGCCTCAGATTTTGAGCGGCGTTTCATATGTTTTTCTCTTTCTTTCAGCCGGCTGGCCGGACTGCCACGCAGAGGCCCCAGAGGTCCATCGGGTAGGTCGAGGGCAGTTTGTTTATGGGCCACTGTCAGCAACTCACTCAGTTTTTTAGGGACGGAGCTACGGTGATCGGGCGCCTCTGTCTGGTAACCTTTGATCATGTCAAAGAAGCTCTCGCCGGACACGCCGTGCTTGTCAATAGAGGAGGTGCTGCCATACTCTCTGTGCATGGGTGTCCAGCCCGAGAACGACCAACCCTCACCGCCATCGCCATCCAGTTCACTGATGGTGATGTCACTGTTGCTGCGCTGACGCATACGCCGCATGCCCTTGCGTGGCGAACCCAGATACCCATCGGGAGAGAGGAAGCGGTTGTCTTTGCTTTTGCTGTGCATCTTGTTCTTCAGTGTGTTGTGAATGTTGCGCAGCACAGACGAGTCCTGAGGGCTGATCAGGTGACCGAGTTTAGCTGACAGGTTGCTCTGGGCACTTCCTGTGGTGGTGGAGGGGGAATCTGACTCCACTGTGATGTGCCAAACGCCACCTTCACTTCCTCCACTGCCGCTGCCATCTTTTCTAGGGGGCCAGTCAGCAACTCGAGCTCGGACGCCCATTTTGGGAACCCCAGGTGTGCCGCTCAGGTGTGTGCTCTCGCTGCGAGGGGGGGGTGCACCTCCGTTAGGCAGACACAGACGGCGGGTGTAGAACTCATCTGAGGCAGGAACGGAGCCGCCCACCGAGCGATCGGTCTGAGAACGCTTCAGGCTGGTCATGGTCAGGCTCTGCGGTGGAGCTCAGCGCTGGAGCTGAAACAAAGCTGAGGGAACATCAGACACTCAGCTGAAGAGAAGAAGTGAAGATAAAACTGAACTTGATGATGCTCCTCAACTGAAGCAGCCATCTCTGATGACCATTTTGTGATCAGAGCTTCATCTTTTCCTCGTCTTGCAGAGGTGGACCTGAAACAGAGAAAAACAGAGAAAGGTATAAACATTTAAAATCATAACAAATTGTTGAGGTTTAAAACAGAAAAAGCTATTCAGCTAATGAGAGAAGATGAGCAAACATGAGGATCAGCTATCAACTCATGATGTGGACTAAAGCCATAAAATTCATGACAACTGTTCCTCTTGCAAAGTTAGTTTGAAAACAAAAGTGAAATCCACACTAAACATTCAAACAGACTGATTGCTCAACTGCGGCAATAACTGAGTGATAATAGCCCAAAAACAGCATTAAAACACAGCCTTCATCACAAACAGCCCTGCAGGTGTCATTAATGCAGTCAAACATTTGCTTCCTCTACAAGAGAAACATCCACATTTACAACAACAATCCCTAGCAACAGTCACCGGGACGTTGGGATGAACAGACGAAAATAGCTAAGAAACAGAGAGAGAGAGAGAGAGAGAGAGAGAGAGAGAGAGAGAGAGAGAGCAGCAGGAGAAATAAGACTGAACTCTGTGGTGTTAATAACAGGAGAGACTGTGAAACTGACACAAACCATTTAATTTCAGCCTTTCAGAGAATCACATAAAAACAGAAACGAGAAGGAGAATCAGAGGGCCTGAGATTTGACTGTTTTTCTGGTTTTATTGGGCAGCTATTAAATCATGTTTGTTGGTTAATAATCAATGAGGGGGTGGAGCTTGTTTTCCACAGGTCTGCTAACTGTTCACTTATATGCATGAATATACAGATGAGTGAAGCTATGAGCATGTTTGGGTGAGGTGTAAAGATAATGTTGCTTATATAAGACGAGTGGGAGTGAGCCGCTCACATGCTCTGAAATAAACCGTAAGTGTTTCAGCAATCACACAAACTTGAACTACAAAATTTGGGCTCCAATCAGCTTCCAATGGACACTAGGACAGGAAATGAGCACTGGTGCTGTTGTTAAAGACATGAATTAATCACATAGCTGTAAATGTCAGTCAATAATCAGTCAAATAAAGGCTCACTTTTCAGCCGCAGACCCTTCTAAACAAGAAACAGTCTTCTGACACAGAACAGAGTTATAACTAACCAGCACAGGGTCAAACACACATTTCCTTTACCTGAAATCACAGACACAACTCACAGCCATCAGACCCGTTTGCTCAGAGAAATATTCATTATGAGTGAGAGAAACAGAACCCACGGATTAGAGATTATTCCAGCGAATCCTGCAGGAGGTTCAGCAGCAGACATGATCTCCTCGGATCAGAGGAATGCTGCAGACACACGGGAGATGATGAGTGCTAATTACCATCATTACACAGCTGCATCCTCGTCTCCACGGCAACAGGACAAACAGGGGATGCTGCCCAGCGGTTTTCACCCGACCTGAGCAACAGTCAAGCAGGTGTTGTGAAGCTGAGAGTCAAGCCAGTGAACAGAACCTACAGGTCTGAGTGTCACGGCGACCTGAACAGATGTCAGACTACAACCTGAGCTTCTACATGAACACTTGCCACCGCTTGCCAAAACACAGACAGCATCTGATGTGTTGGAACTGATTCTCAGGAGCCGAGTCCAGCACAACAGAACCAGAACATTCATGTTCATAACCTGTCCAGGAGCATGAGGTTTGAGCACATGTTGCCATGGTGATGCGTTTCAGTCAGAGATGAGCTGCTGCTGTGACAGTCAAACTGTACATTTCATTTCAGAATTAAACAAACGTCTGTCATTTCTGCTAAATAACCGATTCAATCGGACACGTCAATCACACCTGATCTGCCTGTGCGATAACAAACACCTTCAGATTTACAGCACACTTTACTGCAGGAAAAACTGCACAAACACTGACAATCAGCATCAGATGCGACGCTCTGATAACATGAGATGTGATTCACAGCTGCTACAGAATTGCAAAGGGAGGTTGTCTGTCTAATCCTGTAAAATTATATAACTGAACAACAGACAGCATTTTACATAACAACCCAAACTACCATAGCAACAGCATATAGGAGAGAGACTGTTAAATACACAAACTTACACATCAGTAAAGCTTGAGACAACATTAAAAACTTGTTGTGCCAAACCTTAAAAATAGTCTGATTGCTGTCTATCATCCAGCTCATCTTCATCACTCACACACGTCCTCTACTACATGTTCCACAACACCTGTGTCCACCTACACGCTCTCGCTCACCAGACTTAATACTGGAAATGCGACACTGCCTGCAGATAACTGCATCTCTGGCATTTATAGACGTGTCTGAGGGGACAACACGACACGTCACTGACCTGTTGTTTTGAGTATCAGAACATTGTCTTCATCATCTGTCACTATTAACTCATGAATGTTGTGACATTGTTCTATAGGTGCAGGTTAAGATAATATGCAACGTAAAACAACAATTCTGTGTAATGAACAAAAATATAAAACAGCACAAATCTGGTGAATGAAACTGGATTCTAAAACTTCATACAAACACAAAACAAAAACACAGAAGCATGATGATATCAACACCACGTTCTTCCATTTGTTATTTTATAACCCGTATCATCCAACTGTTCATACGTTTCAAAAGAAAGAGGAAAAGTCTGAAAGCACATTCAGTCAGATCTCATCTGAAGCCCACCCACTCATGAGCTGCATTTAGAGTCTCTCCAAAACACAGTGAACACACATCACCCACACAACATGCAAAACACACACATCTCAACACACACACACACACACATCTCAACACACACACACACACATCTCAACACACACACCATACACATCTCAACACACACACACACATCTCAACACACACATCTCAACACACACACACACATCTCAACACACACATCTCAACACACAATTATACTGAGAAACTGAAAATATGTGCTGAAAAACGGATCTGAAATATTTGCTACAAAGTAAATGCATGATTATTGCATGACTTGCATGATATTGTTCATGCATTAAATGCCCAATATATTTAGATCGGGCTGCTGATCTACAGTTAAATGTCTGAAGACTGTTTTCATGTATTAGTTCAGATAAAACTTCACTGTCACGTCTCCATGTTCCCCCAGCGTGATGATCACATCCAGACAATCTGATCACATCTGATCACAGCTGCTGTCAACAAACTGACCGTCATTACCGTGAACCGCTGAGATGGACGCGATCTGCTGCTACAAACACGCATGAGTCGCATCTGCAGCTGCAGCTGTCAGCACATCACAATCATCACAGACATCATCACAGACATCATCATCACAGACATTCACCTGCTCCCGTCGAAGGTCTCCGGCTCGTGTCTCTGATGTTTCTCCTGTGGGCTGTTTGGTTTTGCGGGTCTGCGGCTCTCGGCGTCACAATCGTTCAACTCTGAAGTTCACGCAGAAGTTGCGGCTCCGCCTCGCGCTGCAGCTGCTGCTGACGTCACTGCAGCCGCCGCATCACCGCGGGAAATCTCGCGAGAACTCGACAGGCACCACAGCGCGTAGACGCTGAAACGCTTGTATAAACTTCCCGCGTGTCCTTTAGAGATGCAGCTTTATTGCTGATTTTGTGCCTCCGTTTGTCTGTTTCCATGGTTAGGTTCTTGCATTACGCTGTTATTTATTTTAATAGGAGGCGAGAGCAGCGCGTGATGCGATCGGTGAGAACAGTTGCCTTGGCAACAGCACAATCTGTGACGACACGTTCATTCATTTCTCTCAAAATCTCCCAAAGCCTCATAAAATCTCCCAAAAACACAGACATGCTGCTATAAACGACGGGATTCAGGACACGGGCTGCTTCTGAAACAGTCGCACGCGTCAATAAGACAAACTAATGGTGTCGAGGTACATTAACAAAGATGAACGCAATGAAGTCTGATCTGACTTCATTATTAAACTCCAATACAAACACCATTCAAGTCTCCCTTCTGCTCCTAAAACTCCCACAATAAAACACATTTATTTACCATGAGTAATTTTACAGGAATAAGCGTCATTATAGCGTGAACCATTCGTGCGTTTGCTGCCCCCCAGCGGCACAAACGGACCTGAGATGAAGCCGGTCACCCTTCATTTCTTCAGTCTGTCGATGGTAACTTACACTTATGACACTTTAAGACTCAAGTTTATAAAGAAAAGAGATCAGCAGAGTCACTGGCGCGTGTAAAGGATAAAATAGTTTTATTTATATTCTCATTGTAAAGTAGGCCTCAACTTGCAAGACATCTGTTGGCAGTATGTACAACATACCTGTAATTTCCATGGAATGGAATCAGACAGAGACTCAGTTAAACTCATGTCATAAGTGGAAAATATGGTAAAGAAAAACAAACACACACACACACACACACACACACGTCTCCTAGACACTGAAACTGCAACTTCTGTGGTGTGATGCTGTCAAAGCCCATCAACATCTGAAACATTTACTTTAAAAACCACAACATGAATCTACTCGTTCAATATCAACAAACTCTGAGGGAAAAGTAACTACTGGACGTTTATATTCCCACTAATTGTGAAATACATTAAACACGTTTCCTAAATGATGCATCACTTCACCTTCCAAAAAATCTTTTTTCCAAGCTGTCAGCTTTTACTACATCAGCATCAAGGTGAAACAACAAACACAACACAAGCTCAGCAGCCGTCCTTTAAAGCAGATTTTTGTTAAATAAGGAATTTAATTGACAAGTCAAAACAGGTTACTTGCCATTCAGGGATACACTGATAGATGCAATAATGTAACTAAACATTCCTTCACGGAAAAGCTACAAATATTTAGAGAGGGACAAACCACTCAGGGATCTAAGATTTATCAACACAACTGTATATCTGAGCAGTGCTAGGAGACGCACACCCCGTTCCCCACCGGACTCCAGGGTACAAAAAATCAAGTCCTTAAGTTGCAAAGCTGCCTCATGTTTTTAAAATCATGGTTTGTTGTTGCGTGTTTCAGGACGCTGGAAAGGGAGGGAGAGAAAAACAAGCCATGATTTCAGCGGTGAGTTCTGTAACAGGTGTTTCTCACGCTGGTAAGGCAGGAGAAGGTTTCTGCAGGTTCTCTGGTTGACATTCACTGGAGGAGACAGATCGAGAAAGGAGTGGGAGATTCAGGAACAGTAAACACAAAACAAAAGACTGAACAGGCCGCTGATGTGACTCTCCCTCCCCACAGAGGAGAACTCTGTAGCGCAGGCAGAGGATTTCAGCTGTCCTCCCCGCGGTGCTTCTTTCTGGTGCGCTGTTCCTCTGGCTCAGACTCTGAGCTGGAGTCGGACCCGCCGTCGAACGCGGACACAGCGCTGCCTTTAGGGTTGGTGTACAGGCTGCTGTCTGAGGATGAGTAGTTGGGCTGAAGCTGTGCGGTTCCCTTGACTTTCTCCAGGGCCCGAACTGAAGTTCAAGAGAAAACAAATGTTCAAACATACAGTATTTGGTAGGTCCTAAAGTTCTGGATCAGGCCCAACGGCACCAACCAGCCACATAAAAACAGACACAGAAACCAGACGCC
Source organism: Yasuhikotakia modesta (assembly GCA_036877545.1). Classification (NCBI taxonomy): domain Eukaryota; kingdom Metazoa; phylum Chordata; class Actinopteri; order Cypriniformes; family Botiidae; genus Yasuhikotakia; species Yasuhikotakia modesta. The sequence goes on along the minus strand of JBAJNP010007790.1, from coordinate 3,584 downwards.
CACCTTGCTGCTCCAGCTGGGCGTTCTGTCTCTTCAGGTCATCGATGTCCTGCTGGTGCGTGTGGTTCTTCCGACGCATGTACTGTATGTACTCTGTGGCTTTATCTAGGATCTGCGCTCGCGATGCCTGTTTGATAGATTGCTGTCAGCAACAAATGAAAAAATGCGATTTTGACGCAAGGAATGCGTATATCACACTGCATCTTCACAAGCATTCACTCTTAAATTACGCTGCATTTACACTATAATTTCACATGTCACTGAAGTTTTAAGCCAATCACATGATAACATTAGCAATAAACACATCTGACATCATTGTTAGTAGCTAGATGTCTCTAACAATCACCACATTTCATAACAAGAATACAAACATCACTGATCTCATTACTGATGGTTTAATACGTTGACTTTCACCAACCTTCTCCCCCTGTAATGCAGGAACAGAGTCGCGGAGGCTGTGGAAACTGTCTTTGATGTGGTCGCGGCGCTTGCGCTCCAGCGCATTGTGATGTGCCCGTTTATCTGCCTGCCACCACAGAATCACATTCATTTATTTGAGATGGGAAAACTAATAACACAAATAATCATTCAAATCTGAGTTACTTTGTGATTATACATAACTATCAAACAAACACAAGATGATGTAGAACAGAGAAATTAACCAAAAACTAAGAGACACAGCTGCTGTATGCTGTGCGTTTTGTTTGGTTCTGAATAACGTGTCAGAACATTCCTGAGCTGTTTATATCTGCTGTTATTTTTAAGAGATTGTGCATTAACACTCTATTAATTTATTCTAACATTTGCTAGTGAGAATTTAAAAGTGTTGTTTCTGAACATGTAACTGCAGTGCTCTTTTAAAAGCCCACCAGGCCTCATTGCAGCATTCTGAGACCTTTTCACTGAAAAAAACAACATGGCCACTGGTGTCTGATGTCACAGGGCTCAGCCAAGAGCATCAGTACATAAAGACACAGCTGCAAAACCTGTTTCAAATCCAGTGACTCATTAACAAACGCCTCTCGCATTCTGTGGAAAAAGAAGCGAAAGCAGTTATCCAAACACTGAACAAACACACAGACAGTCAGTGTCTCAGCAGCGCGGGAACACTGAGGTGTGGTTGCAGCGTTCTGTGAAGATGCAGAGTGACTGTTACGTGTTACGACTGTATTACACACATTCACAAGGTGTAAAAACCGCCCAAACATTCAGGGACATTTCTGTAGTGTTGTGTGTACTGTCCACAACACAATCCTGTCACAAGAATCATTCACACATGACAGACCAAAACAAAAGTCTTTACAAACGTCTGCGAAACAAAACAGAAACTATGAAGAGCAACAGGTTTTATCAAAGACAGAATCTTAGGAGCACTATTGCTCAGAACTGCCCCAACACAACCTGTGGTCCCATCAACTGAACATATGAATACAAACTCTGTCCTCTCAGTGTAAAATGAAGGGGAGATGAAAGAGTCTATGGACATTATGGACCTTGTGTCTCCAAGCAGCTTAAAGCTTAAAATGGGCTGAACATCATAAACTCACCCTGTGGACTAATGTTTACAACTAAACAATTTTACAATTAATGAAAATGTAAATGAAAAAAGAAAACAGTTAATTTTTCATCCATATCTGACAAACTGGGTGAACCGGAACATCAGAGAAATAAATGTTCATTGATGAGGCCTGCAGAGCTCGTAGTAAGTGTTATTTAAACAGCTTAAGAGCAGCAGTAACAGACAAACGGGTCAGAACCCGACACAGCAGAAACACTGACCCAGTGAAACCACATGATCAGACATGACATCTAACATTACTGACAGATTTAAACCGTGTCTGGGCTGCAAATCTCATGTTAATGTTGGTTGTGCTTCAGATGGTCCAGGCGTCAGACTTGTTTATCATGACGTCATCGCCACAACGCGTCACAACACTGAACATGCGTCAGACGTGAAACTGCGACGTTTTGCGCTAAAATACCCACATATACACTTCATTTCTGTCTTAAAATGGTGACGATCAAAAGCCACGGCAGGAGAAAAGTATAAACAATCAGTGACACTGTTATGAAACCTGTGTTTCTCTCAGCACATCTACTCTTCATCATCATTTACTCATCATCCTCTCCTTATATCCCCGGCAGTAAACAGGAGTTTAAAACAGAAGATATCTCTGCATTAAAGGCTAAACTGGTTAACTGCTCCGTTTATTACACACCTCAGTAAAACCTCGTCCTTCTTCCTGAAGAGAAACAAACAGTAAAGAGCAGCTGCAGCTGTAAGAGCAAAACTAACTCGCTGTCGATGTTTCCGTGCATCAATGAAATAATAATGTACATGTACAGAGACCTCGTGTGTAACTGCTCATCTGGGCACTATTATTTATCCAGCTGGCTGGAAGTGACTGATTTTAATCGCTAGGTTGGCTAACTGGCTAGCAGGCTAGTCTCGTATCGAAAACACCAGCGGGTTTATTCCGTTTCCGAAACATAGAAACAAACGCAACACTCACATCGCTGTCGACCTCGATGTCATCGTTGTCGCTCATTCTTCGGCGCAGATCGATAAATCTACACGAAACCTTGTTTTGACAACGACATGAAATTTGGGCCCAAAGAACAAACCGAGAGACTCACGGCGAAAGATCGACGGACGCTCCACACGTGACTCGCGCGCACGCGGACGTCCTGTCGCGCCTGCGCGGGCAGCGCACGGCATTCTGGGATATGGTGTTTTTGTCCTTACACGCTGCGGTCGTTGTAACGAGGAATGGATTGTGTAAAAACTACAAAACCCAGCCCGCATGTTTCGGTGACGTTTTTACTCCGCGTGAAGCGACGTTTGCGTTTGGCTTCACGGTATTTGTAGTTCTTTGCGTGTCGCGTCACGAGACACGTGGAGACTAACGAAACTACAGGAAACGCTCCAGTTTGTGACTCTGTCAGATACTGTTTTGCCTCTGCATTAAACGGTGGATTATATGAAGTGCTGGACCTGTAAAACGAGCAGATAGCTGTATTAACACCACAGGCTCATAGTATCACATCTGTCATTCAGGTACCATCAGAAATATTGTACCAGACCCATTTAACACACGAACATAAAGCTGTAAATCACCACACGTGTGTAGTTTTAACATATATTTAATGCCAACAGCAGAAGCTCTTTCCAGCACAATGTCTCCTGTATGATGGGCTGCATTAACAGCGCTGTGTGTCCCACACAACAGGTTGTTTTATTTGCCAGTAACTCAGAGTCACTCAGAGTCAGTTGTGTTTTCAGGAATATATCCAGAGATGGAGTGGAGCAGTTTGGGATACAGCGGGATGTTCATGGAGAAAGTGGTTTTATTTTGGCTGCGTTTGAGTGAATGTTGAGTTTCTGCAGAGGCTGCCTGCCGGAGGATGTGGTTAAACAAACAGCGGCTTTACTGAGAATCAAAGTCATGCAAAGATTTAAGCAAAGAATGAATCAACACTTAAAGACAGACTGATAAGAAGACGAGTCCAATAAATGCCTTATACTGCATTCAGTCTGTTGACATGAATAAACTCATGCTGTTATTTTTGGCTGTGTGTGTGTG
>JBAJNP010007789.1:0-21721 GCA_036877545.1 Yasuhikotakia modesta | reverse complement strand
CAGGAAACAAGACTGTAATACTTAAATAGATTAAACAGAAAATCAAATAACTTGTGACTGTTGTTATCACTTCAGATCACATTATTCACTCATCTTCACTCAGAAGCCAAACTACATGAGCCAAATTTATGAGTGCTTAACTGAACTGGCAGTTAAAATGCTGGACTATTGTTTGCCAGGTATTTGGTTACAATGTGTTCTGTGTCGGCTCTTGCCTTTGCTAGCATCACAAAAGACAGTTTACCAATATCCAAACAAACACTGACATCACATTATGTTACAATTATGATATTTAGTTTCATGCTAAAATTATTGTCACAAATACGGCCTCTGTGGCTCCCTCTATCCAGTGCCAGTGGGAACCCCCTCCTGAGAATTGACTACATATCCCATAAAGCCCGTACCAGGGCTCCCCCCTCCCTGTATAATCACCCCTGCTATTTAAGCATGTCACTCACATGAACTCTTTGGAAAGTCTTGATTTGCCTGGTGTGATCAATTCTGGGTGTTTTTCCTGTATTGTTTTTGCCTGGCTTTATCTTGGACTGTGTACACCAGTTTTTGATTGTTAGCTGCCTGCCTTTTGACCACGTTTTGCCTCTGGATTTACTCTTGTTGTTTGCTGCCTGCCCTGATCTTTTGCCCAGACTCTGTTTTGATTTTGGATTGCCTTTGTTGTTCCTGTCTGCTGTGGTTTTGGCCCTTGCCTGTTTTGATCCTGTATAAATAAAGCTGCATGTGGATCCATTCATTACAGAAGACTTTGCCACCAACCGATCAAGCAGCTGTTTCAGCACAGAACTTACTGCGCAAGCTAGCATGCGGGTAGCTTGAAGTCTGTATGACACAAGTTCTCTATGCATGATTTGATTGAATGGGAACCACAGGACTGATTGTTCTTCTTAGCCAATCATCGTTGACAGGAAAATAAACATAAGAATACAAAGTAGCAACGGCAGGGTCAGGTAAAGCAGCGGAGTAAAAGTACCGATACAGCGCTAAAACTGTACTCAAGTAAAAGTAAAAGTACACTGTTTTAAAATTACTTAATAAAGTACAATTTCTGAGAATAACTACTCAATCACAGTAACGAGAGTATTTGTAATTCGCTACTTTACACCACTGCTGCCGGCCCACCAACAACAGCAAGAAGCAAGAAGTGCTGGAATGATGCCCCAAGTGCCCTCTCCACCACCAGTTCTCCCTGTTACCCAGTCCTCCAGTCCACGTCTGGCTTTCCTGGATAAGTTTGATGGATCCCCAGGTAAATACAAGGGTTTCCTGCTGCAGTGCTCTCTATTTGTGGAGCAGCAACCAACGCTGTACCCTACAGAGCAGAATTGCTTTTCATTACTCACCGGGAGAGTAGAGTTTCAGCGACTGCTAGGCCTAATGGCTGCTGCTTCCAATGTCATTCCATTTGGTCTGCTGCACAAAAGGCCCTTACAGTGGTGGCTCATGACCAAGGGGTTTTCCCTGAGGGGAAATCCTTCCCGCCAAATAAAGGTCACATGGTGCTGCCTATGGGCTCTAGACATGTGGAAGATTCCATGATTCAGGCTCTGGAATTGGGAGCTTGTTGTTGCCGTTTTACACTAGCAACTAGTTACACTTGCAACTGATGCATCCCTTACCAGTTGGGAGGCGGGCATGACAGATCTATTAGACGGTTCTCTGTGAGGGGTTACCATCAGGAGAGACCTTCTTTTGCAGGTGGCAGGTGCTATGGAACTAAGGAAACTGTGGGTATGGCCCCTATGGGGGCACAACTCTTAGCTTCTGGTCTCTCAACTGAGGTTGTGGAGACCATTTTGCAAACCAGAGCTCCCTCTATGTGGAAACTGTATGTCCTAAAGTGGAAACAGTTCACTTCATGGTGCAGAGAATGCCAGAAGGTCCAAGTGTCCTGCACTAAAAATGCAGTCCTGGAGTTTTTGGTGGCTTGATTCTCTGCAGGCCTTACTTCCTCCACCTTAAAAGTTTATGTGGCTTCTATTTCTGCTTACTGTACTTCGTTAGGTGGATGTCCAATAGGTAGACACCTTTGGAAACACACGTTGGTGCACTGAGACTAAGGCCCCAGGTACGATCTTGTGTCCCTCTTTGGGACCTAGCCATGGTACTTGAAACTCCTTGTACTCCACCCACTGAGCCCATTGAGAATATGTCTGATCATCTTTTATCAGTTAAAACTGCTTTTCTTTTGGCTATCACTACTCTGAGGGAGTGGGTGACCTTCAGTTGTGGTCTGGGGCAGTTGTGGTCTACTGGTTAAGGAGTCGGGCTTGTAATCAGTATGTTGCTGGTTCGATTCCAGTGCTGGAAGGCAACTGAAGTGCCCTTGAGCAAGGCACCCAACCCCCGATTGCTCCCCACTTTTCCGGGTGTGTGTTTGTTCATGACTTGCAGTTTGTGTTCACTCCTCACGATGGATGGGTTAAATGCAGAGGTCACATTTCGGTTATGGGCAACTGTAACTGACAAACACGTCACTTTCACTTCAGGCCCTTTCTGTAGCTCCTTCTTATCTGGACTTTGCGCCTGGTCTGGCCAAAACCATCTTATACATGAGACAGGGTTATGTTTCTATAGTACCTTCTACTGTACTATGGCCAGTTGTGCCTTAGGCCTTTTGTCCTCATCCCTTTAGGGAGCATGACCAGGAAAAGCTGGTCGTGCAAGCACTGGATAACTATATAACCACCTAAGGGGACCAAGGCTCACTCTACCTAAATTATGGCAGCCTCTAAGCTCTTCTTTGCGGGTGTCCCAATTTAGCACTAGTAAAGCTGCCCATTTTTCAGTATGGGATAGTGGGCATATCGTTCCCATAGCATTTTGACGCAGCTCGAGTTCCTGAAAAGGAACCTCTCAGGTTATGTATGCAACTCTTGTTCCCTGAAGGGAATTAGATGCTGCATCTTTAGGCGTACTTCCGTTACCTCTTTATTATTTTTTTTTATTAAAAAGGTGATGCTTGTTAAGCATCAGTAACTAAGGGGGTGCACTGGGGGGACTCAGGAAAAGAAAATGGGCACCTCAAAGACATGCAGGCTTACCTGTGCAGAAACCACATACATAGTTACATAGGAAAGAAAAGTTCATTTCAGTTTACCTTCTAGATGGTCAAGATGCCCACTGTGATATTGAAAGGTCTGTTGAGGAGTCACAGGCAGCTGGCTTTGGCAAGGAGCAGAATAAAGGGGCTGCTTCTGGGGCACACAGGGCTATGACTATGTTGAGACAGAAAGAGAGGGGAGACTACTGAAAAGTACAAGAACAGGTGCTCCTCACAATAAAGCAGGTAAATAACTATATGGACCAGCTAATGGGTTTTATAAAACAGTGCTGAATTGAACAGTCTGTCTCTTTTTTTCTTTTTCTAGGGCCCTTTGCACTGACACACCTGAACTCCACTACAAATGATGATTTTTAACATTGTTGCTGAGGGCACTTTAGGGTGTTTAAAAAACTATTTGGACTGGAGAGTCAGAGAAATGTGTTTACAGTAATCCCATATAACAAAAAGTGATACATGAGCATTTCTCCCATGTTATTTTCCTTTTTTGGAATAGTCTTGCAGGCTAATTTCTGAGTGCAAATATACTGTATATTTTTAAAAAAAGAGTTATTACGCAGACATGGTACAGCTATAAAACTTTATAAGAAGCTTGTGACTGCCATCACAAGAACCACAATAACAATTTACATTTATATGCAGCAAGAGTTTATGATTAAGTAACCCTGGAAACAATCCTTGTTGTTCAGTTTCCATTATCAGTCATTTTCTGCCACAATTATGTGTGATTTATTTGGATTTGTTCAGGCAGTGGTAACAGAGATGCGCCTGATACTGCTGTCTCAATGCACCTTTTGTTCACATTTATGAAACAGTCATGGGTTCTGTTTAAACATATTTCTCACATGCTGACCCTGACGTTGAGCTGTCACTCAGATAATAGGCTGCTTTTGGTGAAGATCAGATAAACATCAATGACCTACAAAAGAAGATCTATCCTTTTTCTGTCTAAGTTCTAAAGAACTTGTAGAACCTCAAAATCAATGTCGAGATCCAAGATAAGAAAATGGCACATTGTAGAAACCAAGACATTGTCATTGTTAAATGTCTTAATTTATAAAATCCTTCCGTAAATATAAAATGTTTTTAATTTACCAGACAAGCCTTCCTGTTAGCTCATCCGGCAGAGCATTAAGGTTGTGGGTTCGATTCCAGGGGAAGGCAAGTCCTGATAAAAAAATATATGTGTACCTTGAATTCATTGTAAGTCGCTTTGGATAAAAGCGTCTGCCAAATGAATAAATGTAAATGTTTTATGTTGATATTTTTTGTTTGTCTATTCATAGTTGCACAATGTGCAAAGACTAAGGTAACCATGTGCTTGTAAATAGTGTGTGTAAAATGTAAACAGTGCAGCTTTATGAAACTTCAGAACATGCTGTTTGTCCACCCATCTATACAAAAAATGTGTACAAAACATCGCTATGGAAATCAAAAATGAGTAACTATGGTAACTAGGATTCGTCATACCCACCTTAAACCACGCCCACCAATGTATAATACATTGTCATTTGGGGAGACTGTGGCGTTGGAAACAAGCGTTAATATTTTTCCGTTTGCTGCCTCTAGCGGTGCAGAAATACAGCTGAATCACTTTTTAACAAGTGCGATTGATACGGCAGAATATGAACAATTTTCATACAAAATAAAAAATACATTATTTAAATGTCTATTACTAAACTTATGATTATTTTATTTCTGTAAACACATTTTATTGTGCACTGGAAAGATAGAGTTATTCTGCTTTTTTACTACTCAGCTGCTGTAGAAGAATGTTTCTGTAGAGAAGATCCGCTCGTAGAGGTGGGGCTGTCGCTGTTCCTGACCTTAGACTTTATATTTATCTGATGCAGAATTACCTCATTCTTCACGTACATCTCCAAACGTCTTCATCCAGTGCGAACACACGGGACTCCACCGAAACAAACACATTGGCTTTCAGATTCGTAGTTTTAAACGGCACACAAATCCAGCACAGAGACCCACTGCTTCAGACAGGTGAGTCAATATCTAAACTTCTGCTTTGTCATTCCTGATGTGCTTATTATGTTTCACTACTTTCCGACAACATTTAGACAACATTATTCTGACAGATGTTGTTTGGTTGCAAACATCACGACCTCGTTTACTTGGCCTGAGCATTGAGAGACGAACTCCGGCTGTGTGGATATGTACGTAACTACACCAGGAAGTACTACGTGTACTGAATAAGTTTATTGAATGAGGGAGAATGATTCAGATCCTCCGTTCGTTTGTCGCTGTCCGATAAACTGGTGCTGAAATCGCAGATCGAGGAATGCGGTTAATTTAACGCCATGTGCTTTGAAGTTTTTGCATAACGCGAGATACCTGGAAAGACACGATTACTCTACGTCTAGGAACGAAGAACAAGTCTCCAGGTTATGTTGCTTTAAAGTGTTATTAAAAAACTGTACATGGTAACATCTCAGCATAACTCTTCTCTGACACGCAACTTAACATGTAGCACGAAACTAGCATGTAATGCTTAACTTAGAATATACAGTTTACCACGGTAAACGTATCTGACGCTTCCACAAATAAACCAGCAGTAAACAAACAATGGCTGTAATACAGGAATGCCTATAAATGAGCGCATATTTGATCGCTTCCATCAGATCGTATGATGATGAATGTTAAGCCTGTGGTGGGAGAAAATTCGGCTGCACTTTCTTATTTATGCATTTAAATTACGATGGACTTAAACTGACTGACATCTCACGCTGTTTCTGAACAGATTCAGGGTTGCGGGTGTTGCTACAGTAAGGCTTTGTCTCAATCCCTCGCCAGCGATGACACCGCATTTAAAGCCACAGAGTAAAACTGAAAGAATGTTAATGTGCCGCTTTAGCAGACTCACAAGTGAGGAATATATCAGCGAGTCAACATAAATTACATGGTTTTTATACATACATTCAACATAAATAACATGTTACAAGGATAAAACAAAACACGACAAAATTACTTGAAATTGAATTTTTTAAATAATTTTACTGAGGCTGATTTACAAACACGATAAACACTTTAATAGTGTTTGTATTCTGCATAGACTGGATGTATATGTATAATAAATACATTAGATTTTTGGTTACAGGCGTCAGAGCAGAAATTGAGGTGCATTGTGTGATGCGCTGCACATTATGCTTCACTGTATATTTACTCATTATTACTCATTTACTCATATTTAGTAAGTTACACTCACATAATAAAATAACTGTGAACAGTCAGCTTTACAGTATATAAAAGTTTATATTACTGTACTGCTATGAAAATAAAGCTGAGGTGGTTCAAGTTATAGTAATCTAAACTAACACAACATCTGACACAATGTCAAAATCTTAAACAATCTTGCTGTTGCCAGATTGCGTGGCGTTTTTATAAAAACACTATTAAGTGTTTATTTCATTCTTCTGTGAATCATCTTTTTGAACATAATTGAGTAAAAGTGACATGTTTTGGTTTCCCATAACCAAAATGTGACCTCTGCATTTAACCCATCCTTCATGAGGAGTGAACACACACACACACACACACACACACACACACACAGCAGTGGGCAGCTATCACTGCAGCACCCCGGGAGTAAGTTACCTTCTTAACCAGTAAATTAAGTCAGAGTGTGCGTAAGCTCAGCTGACTTGGAACACACCTGTGTCCAAAAATTGCTGTAGGCATCTTACTACATTTTGAGACAGAGCAGTCAGGCATTGCAGAGCAGAGGTTTGTGGGACTGAGTCAGAGCTGTGTGGGTGTATGTGCCCACTGCAGTGGTGTATGGACAGAAAACGATGAAAAGAACATAAGACACGTGATTCTTTCAAAACATTTTTTTTATAAAAATGCAATAAGCAAAGAAATGATTTATTTGGAGTGGGGTTTAAATACACAGCCCTGGTTTCCTCTTGGGAAATGAGGGAGATTTCACAGGAGTCTGTAGAGGACAGAAAAGAACACTGAACAAGCTTTCATCAAGCATCGTCAAGCTTCTCAGCAGCACATTAAAACTGCACTTTTCTCCTTCATGCTGCAAGTTTCTGTTATTTTATGTTTAGATTTAGTTTATTGTAGATGTATGTTTTCTTCTGGATATGACATCATAAGAAGGGGTTAAGGATGGGGGGAGTAAACAATGCATCAGATGATTATGGGAGCGTTCAGAAACAGGCTCTCAGCATTATTAGACTGCAGCAGCACAAGGTTGCATCTCTGAATGAACATGTTTTATTCATGACACTCCACATTAAGACATTTTCAAACCTTCATAAGAACCTCATGTTGCTTATGTTTGTGTACAAACCCAAGAGCACAAATAGATTCAGAAGCACAAATATTTAAAGGCATTATTCATAGTTTAAACAAATAAATAAAAACGAGAGAGCTCATTGTTGACAGCTAATGTAATCATCCAATATGCCACAGGAAATGAGGGGCTTTGCTTCATAATTCTGTGAACCTGATGATCTGACACTGATGACGCACTGATGATTTTTATAGCCGATCACATGACACATTCTGTGTGTGTGACTCCATGTGCACTGAGGTGAATTTCAGATGAAACTGATAATGACATCAAACCCAAACCATTCATACCAGTTCATTTATCATCCTAACATTCTAATGAGAGTTCATATCTCGTACAGCTTAATGTATAACATACTGTATTTAGCTAACATTTTCAAAGAATAATTGTTATATCACAATATTAATCAGTTTAATTTAAGTGAACATGGTCAAGCAGATGCTGCTATTTTTTTTCTCATCTTCTAAAATAAAAATTAGCCGGGTAACAATTCTAGGTTTCAAAGTATTTCAAAACATATTTTGATTATTTTTTATTTTAATTGGTTTTAACCTGAATTTTACTTTCCATGTTAGTCTTGTGTAAAATATTTGCTTTTAAAGTGTGATGTGCCTTAGCGTAATTTTGTAAGTTCTCTTATCTTGTAGAGCTAGGCACAAAAATACTTTACTTTGCCATTGTTGTTTTTAAGGTTCACTTGAACTTATCTATTCCATCCATCCATTCATTCTCCAAACCCACTTGTCTTCCTCAGGGTCACAGGGGTCTGGCGTCTATCCCAGCATCTTGGGCAATTGGGGGATACACCCTGAGTTGATGGCCAGTCTATTGCAGGTCAAACAGTCACACATTTACACACTTACACAGCAAAGGGCAATTTATTATATCCAATTTACTAATTAACCTTTACTTAGAAAAACATTTAGTAACCATGCGACATTATTTGCACAAATTGTTCACCATGAGACCTCTGGCTTTATCAGTTATATCACAACAGGGAGTTAGTGTCTGAAGTTTAATTCATCACACTAAATACGCACAGTGCTGGTGGATAAATCAAAGGCTTTGTGTGGAGTCCGGAGGCTGGAAGCCAACAGAATTCATATAAACAACACAGTGCAGATTACACTAGTTTAGAGCTCTGTGCATAAGACTGTGTGTGTGCATGACTGAATCCTCCCTCACAGGAACATATTCAGAAGAGGCTGAATGAATGGACATAAGTGCAGGTGATACACCCTGTGCTGTCATACTGGAAATATACAAGCTGTAGATTTTAGGTGAGATGCAGGGAGAGAGAGAGAGAGAGAGAGAGAGAGAGAGAAAGATTGCAGGATGGACATTATGAGTGAGAGGAAAGACTGTCAGACTGTTTGAATGAGAAGTCTGTAACTGTCAGTTATTTTTAACACTTCACTTGAGTGTAGGGCAAAATTAAAGGTAAATGTTTTATTCAGAGCGATTAAACATTGACAGCCAATCCTTATTTGAATTTACAGGGCTCACACAGTTACTGCAGAAACCAAGCTTAGAATAGACATTACATTATTGTCTTTATGGTGTGCATTAATGGTGTGCATTTCGATGTTAATCTGTAGTGTATTTTAGGGTGTGCAATAAAGAAACCTATTTCTAACCTCCTTGTTTCCTGAAGTTGGGAACAGTTACCATTGTTAAAGCATAGTTAAATCACAAAACCAACATGCTCAATTTTAGAATATGATTATAGAATATTATATGGCAATATATTCATATAACATATAACCATTAACATTCTAGACTTTGGGGAGTTTAAAAGTACAGACTTTATCTGTAGTGATAAATGGAACAGAGAGACTATTGGTATGTACTTGTGTTGATGTAGTTGGTTACAATAATAAATAGATGTCTGGTTGCATTATAGTAAGATAAGTCAATGAGCATATATAACAGTAAGGGTGTCCATGGTTACAAACACTCACTCGCTGTATTTTTCAACAAAAACAAATAATTTCTAGTAAAATTAGTTTGTTTTTCATAATACTGGGACAAATTTGCAGGAAAACCCTTGTATTGTTCACAAATATTTATTTACTTTAAGTACATAACCTAAAATTGGCCTGATTAATAAATGATTCAGTATAAAGTACATAATATGTCACATACTGAATTGCACTACATGCATCAACGCATTACACGCATCAACACATTACATGCATCAACGTTTCTGTGCGCTTTTTAATTTATCCTACACTACCTGACTGCAAATTCATTTACAATTACTATGAGATCTTGCGAGTAATAATGTGTTAAATAACAAACACAGCCAGACGGAAGAACACTGCTGGGCAAGTTTGTTTAAACTGTGATCAGATTATTGTAATCCCTGCAGAAACTGAATTTGGCCAGGAAAGGGTTAAACATCTGTACACAAACAGTCTACAGATACAAAAATACAAAGGTTTTTTTAAGCGAGTGGTTTAAAATCTGATTTTATACAGCATTACAGTCACAACAGGAGATAAGTGCACAAGTGCAAACTCCAAAGTATAATACACACAGATAAAACAACTGCACAAAAGACACAAAACAAACTTTTTACACACAAACTTTTTACACAGTAAAGAGACAAACTTCAGTGACCCAGAGCGAAAAAACTAGTTGCAACACACCAAATACAAAATAATCACACCAAATAATCAATATCACTAAATGACAAGAAAACACTGAAACAAACAAACATCTCTTTGTTCTTTATCTTTTTGAACAATTTGACACACCTGAAAACTTCTGTAGCCGCATTTCTGTAGCGATTCTCCCATGTCACGCTGCTGTCAGAACTATGATCTGAAGCTGAAACTGTGAAAGGACACAACACAGAGAATTCAATGGGTGGGCTTTGCTCTTATTTATGACAGCGAATGATCGAATAAAAAAACATTCAATCCTTTGAAATGTCAGATGTTGAATTTTTTTTGTGTATCGCAGCCTGGAATTTCTTTTCTGCCACATACTGTAGGTCTTGCTGCTTTGTTTTGTATTTAAGCAGACTGTCTCAATTTTTGTTTTATTATTGTGAAAAAACAGCATTAACATTATTCATTTATATGACCGTTTATAATGTTTTTACTCATCCATTAGACTAGTGTTATGCCTTACAGCTGAGCTTTCAGCAAGTATTCAAAGGTTTACCGCATATTAGTCCAGTTTAATTATTCATTTAATGTTAAACACAGTCTGAACTATTAACCTTTAAAGAATTTTAGTGAAAACCAAAATCCCACCATAGACAGTGAACATGTTTAAAAGGTGCTGCATTAAAAACACACATAGCAGCTCTAAATGAGTTTAATAGCACTCAATCTGAGACAGAAATCTCCAGGTTTCAGCATCTCACACTGACTGGCAGGTGCAGTACATGTGTCACCACTGCAGGGTCCCAAACATATGACTTCAGTTTCAGAACTACAGCTGCTATCATCTGCTGAACTCTGAACTCTTCCCACACAGTGATATGACTGGTCATATGTTCTGCCCTTAGTTAAACTGTTTCTTCATACTTTTTTTCTGTTCTGCCTTTCAAATACAAACAAATGTTAGTCATTTTTAAGCACAAATAAATGTGCTTTGTTTGGTTTAAATTAAATTCCGGACCATGTACATCCTTGTCTTTACATTTTAAATGTGGTATAAATACAAATAGCACAAGCATAAATCTCTATTTCTGTATGTATGTTGATACACTTAAACCATCTGTGTTTACCATGAACAGGTGCATTTATAAGATACTATATTTTGGGTTGTTTTGGAGGCTCACAGCATCAGTTAGTGTGTGATAAGACTCAAGTAAAGCTGCTATTTATATCAGCAGTCCAGTCACAGAAAGTAACAGCATTTCACATTTGTAAGCTGCAGGATTTTGAAAGTATGACACAGGATGAGTTGCATTTTTGCATTTAATTGTGTCTATGTCTATGAAAGGGTGTTTATAGTAAAACAATGTGGCTAGTGTGACATAATCAGAAAATCACAGCACAACAAACTCTCTCCAGCCACACAGTTTTCTGACACTCATGACAAACAGAACCAATTAAAATAAAAAATACATATCCTGTGACTGATACAATCTGTGTCAATGTGTATGTATCTGTGGAATATACACTGGACATTGTTTCCATAAATGTTCAACATCTGATAGCTATTTAAGCCATAAACTTTTATATTCTAACTCAAAATAAACCCTTTAATATGATACAAATAACAGTCAGTACATGAGCGGATAGAAATATAGAACAGAAATGAAGAGGTGATAGTTTGCAACGCTCCCTCACATACACTGTGCACTGTGTGATCTGTGCTGACACTATCAGCTGCTGCAGGAAGTCATTATTCAGATGCACAAACACAGCAGAGGTTGACTTGTATGTGCTTTATATACACATACATGTGCAAATAACCCTCATTATTTGTTGGACCAAATGTGTGGGGTTTTATTTTCATACGTCTCTATTCTGCAGGGAAATCACAGTATCTTGTCTTTCTATCAGTAACTCTTAAACTGTATGTTTGTTAGTAAATAGTAAACCACACACACACACACTCTATAGCCGTCTGTCATGAAACAAATGGTAAATTAAAAGGCTCTTCTATCATCTCAAGTGCTTCGGTTTCGAGTCGTGTGGCAGCTGAAGACCTTGAGGCAGGATTATATTCTTCTTACATTGTGAGACAGTATCTGAATTATTAAAGAAAGACATGATGAATTACAGGAAGAATGCACAGCTGTAATTAGGTCTCATCTGGAGTGTGCTTATGGTGAAAGGCTACATTATTACACATTACAAAATACATACACGCAAATGTAATGTTAAACTTTTACTAAAAGCTTGTGCTTAGGTGTAACGTCACAGCATGTTCCTCCACACCTAAATATTGACTGTTTCCTCTGCTTCTTCATGAACTATTTCTTCATTTAACTATTTTGTTAATTATCAAATGATTTGGTTCAACAGATGGTAAACAAAAGAGGTAAAATATCCCATAAACTGACATTAAAAAACATATTTAGAAACCAAGCTAGTTTTTAATAGTCAAGCGTTGCTCAGTGTGATCTAAGATCTAATTTTACATTTTCTTATCTTATAATTTTGCACAGGTTAAAGATGCCCCACCCATCAACCCAGTGACCTGAAGAACAGGCTACAGAATTCCCATTCATCATCCAGGATGAACACCTCAGAGACCACCGCTCTTCTGTTTCTCTCAGCCTTCTCCATCAACTCCAGTTCTGTCCTCTACCCGCTCAACACAACTGAGACCTCATCCAGCGATAAACCCAAAGCTTGTGAGCAGCTCAACATTGCCACAGAGGTGTTCCTCATCCTTGGTATTGTTAGTCTACTGGAGAACATCTTGGTCATATGCGCCATCGTTAAAAACAAGAACTTGCACTCGCCCATGTACTTCTTTGTCTGCAGCTTGGCTGTTGCTGACATGCTGGTGAGTGTCTCCAATGCCTGGGAAACCATTGTCATTTACCTGCTAACCAACCGACAGCTTGTGGTGGAAGATCATTTTATCAGACAGATGGACAATGTATTTGACTCCATGATTTGCATTTCAGTGGTAGCATCCATGTGTAGCCTGCTAGCCATAGCTGTGGATCGCTACGTTACAATTTTCTATGCTTTGCGATACCACAACATCATGACGGTGCGACGGGCTGCCCTCATCATCGGAGGAATCTGGACCTTCTGTACAGGCTGCGGCATTGTGTTCATAATTTATTCTGACAACACGTCCGTCATTGTGTGTTTGATCTCCATGTTCTTCATCATGTTAGCACTCATGGCTTCTCTCTACAGCCACATGTTTATGTTGGCCCGCTCACACGTCAAGCGCATCGCTGCTCTGCCGGGTTATAACTCCATCCACCAGCGGGCCAGTATGAAGGCAGCCATCACCCTGACCATCCTTTTGGGCATCTTCATCGTCTGCTGGGCTCCGTTCTTTCTCCACCTCATCCTCATGATCTCTTGTCCCAGAAACCTCTACTGCATGTGCTTCATGTCTCACTTCAACATGTACCTCATCCTCATCATGTGCAACTCCGTCATTGACCCGCTCATTTATGCTTTTAGAAGCCAAGAGATGCGGAAAACCCTCAAAGAAATAATCTGCTGCTACAGTCTGAGGAATGCCTTTGGAATGTCCAGGTAACATCCTGGTTAGAGGAAAACCAGAGATTAATCATCATTTCACAGCTGAAACATTCTTTCATTTTGTCAAAGCAGAAAGTTCCACATCCTGTATAATCTATATGTAAAATGTTATTTTGTGATGTCAACACGTTGCTCCTCATTTTTAATGAATGTCTGGTGGTTTGTACACAGAGATCACAAAATTA
The DNA here is from genome assembly GCA_036877545.1 of Yasuhikotakia modesta. Taxonomy (NCBI): domain Eukaryota; kingdom Metazoa; phylum Chordata; class Actinopteri; order Cypriniformes; family Botiidae; genus Yasuhikotakia; species Yasuhikotakia modesta. Next base: position 7,939 of record JBAJNP010007789.1, on the reverse strand, counting down.
AAGAACTAGAAGAAGGTTAATGCAAAATTAGAACAAAAAGATGACAAAAAAGGACAAACAGCAGAACTAATCAAAATACAAACTCTAATGGACAAATATGCAAGTAATTATTCACTGTGTCTAATGAGATACTTTATGAGAAAAGAAAGAAAGAAAGAAAGAACGGAGGGAGGAAAGAAGAAATGCATTATTCAGTAATTCCATTTATGCTCCATTTATGTATAGTGTGTATTTTTATGTAGCTGGAACAAACTAGAAAAAGGTAACAAAAAAAACTACTTATGCCTTCAATGCTAAGTTTCTGGAATGAAACGAAAATCCATTAGAACATTAAGGATGTGGTTCCACCTAATTATGCCTTGTGACTAGCGACACAAACAGTGATTAGCAGGCTTTTTAGTTGTCTATGCTGATAATTTATAGGCTATTATTGTTAGCATTAAGCATAAAGTTGGGAAGTTTTCACCACAAAGCCTTCAGATGTAATTTCCTCATTGCATTAAAAACAATGCATTCCTATTCCTATTACTATTCCTAGTCCTATTCACTAACTACATACAAAAAACAATCAATCAATTTAGCAACTCACCAACCAATCACATTTTAGGATTAGGATTGTATTAGGACTAGAGCAGAGCTATTCTAGCTCAATCTCAAATTGGGGGCAGTTGTGGTCTACTGGTTAAGGAGTCGGGCTTGTAATCAGTAGGTTGCTGGTTTGATTCCAGTGCCGGCAGGTAGCAACTGAAGTGCCCTTGAGCAAAGGCACCTCACCCCCGATTGCTCCCCGATAGCTGCAGGGATACCTGCCCACTGCTCCGGGTGTGTGTTTGTGTTCACGACTTGCAGTGTGTGTTCACTCCTCACATGGAGGGTTAAATGCAGAGTCACATTTCAGTTATGGGCAACCGTAACTGACAAACACGTCACTTTCATGCTATAGGGTCACAATTTAATTACATCAAAACCTTTCAGCCGCAAGTCAATGTCATTTTAGCACATGTGGAGTTGGTTCTACATTTCTACAGCCAATAAATCTGAACATATTACTCAATGGTTTCTCAGAGTAAACATGTGCACACAGGTTATATAAACAATAAGTGCACAGTTAGTGAATGAGACTCAATGACAGTGGCAAACAACAAAATGACAAATGTCTGAATGGTGGGCACTGAAGGTTTTTTTAGCCTTTTCATGGGTTGTTGCCCCACTGGTTAGAATACTGCATCTGTTACAACAGGCCCTGGTGTCCTCAGAGCAGACCCTAGAGGATAAAGTACAATCCATTTTCATCTGTGACACTGTTTTTACTAGTATTTAATATACTATAAACATTTATAAACAATTAAATGGTCTGTGTTGTGTGTAATTTTATGTATCCTCTTGTTTTTATGTATTGTTTTATTTGTTTGCATGTATAATTAAATATGTTTGATCAAAGCTTTTCTTGTGTATGTTTTACATTGTTAGGTAGCTTTAAATTGTGTTTATATTAGTCATGGGAAATTCGGGTCATTTCACTGATTCGGGTCATCAGATCTTGTCATGAGTCCCATTCAGCAAAATGAACGAATCGTTTTTCGAGTCATTCGTTTATTATGTGACAGCCCCTAAGCTTAACCTGTGCTGCTTGAGCAATTACGCCCCACCAACAGCAGGAGACACCACAGAGACTTTCGCCCTTATCTAATAAAGTAACTGCAGAAATCCAAGCTTTTTTCTCATGAGGTGACAAGAGACCTATGAAGTAATAAATGACATCTGATGATGATGTAATAAATGACCTCTGATGATGAAGTAATAAATGACATCTGATGATGAATGAAAGCAGACAGTGACCAACTTCAGTTTATGGCACAAACAAACAAAACAAAGTCGGCCAACACTCAAAAACTGCTTCACATCTAACCACCAATTTGGTATGATGTTTTGGGCTTAAGAAGCAATGATATTAGAATGAAGTTAAGACATTAATCTGTGTCTTAATGGGTTCCATCCCAGGTAACGTACTGATAAATGTGCACGGTAAATCACATTCAAAAACATCTGTGAAATACACAAATGTGATTTGGTTTATTGTAAATCACCAGAGGCACTTAAATATGTCACTATAGGTTGTAATAAGCTGAATGCGGAAATCACCTATTGGCTCATTTTTTTTGGAGGACAAATATTTTGTTCTTTGTTTAATATCTTCTGTTGATGCTAAAGAAACAATCTTGTCAAAGAAACTAACCTTGCTAACGTTACCTGTAACCCAAACATAACTAAGTTTACCGCTAAAATCAAGGAAAAAAAGATTGACAAGATTTGGATCACTAATCCTATCACTCCTTGGCTCAAACTGAATCAAACATTGACCCTAAACTAATCCTACCACCTGACTGGTCTAAAGAAAGGTTGTTCCAGAGCCAACATTGGTCCTTTGTGAAATCCTATTCACCTTCTTTCATACCAAATCCAAGTCGTATCTTTAATGGTTTTTGGTAGTGATGTGTGATTTGAAGCGAGGCTTTGGAGCCTGTGTCGAGCAAAACGGGGCATGTCAGATGAAGCCCCGGTTCGAGGCTTGTATCGTTGGCTTAAGAATCATGTGACTGATGACAAACGAGGCCTCGGATTTTGTGGGACATGTGGTTGTTTTGATTTAAGTATTGCTTCTGCATAAAGAGGGTTCCCCCTCATGGGACTTGGGCTTTGAGTTGGTGTCTCTATATTATTGTCTTTCTTATTAGTACTGGTATTAGTGGTAGTATTGCAGCTTAGGTAGCAGGGAGAGTGTAGTGTAGTTGTAGGCTAGGTAGGCTTCTGTCTGTCCCTATGGAGCCGCCCAGAAAGAGTGTCAGAATGTCATCATTATTATCTCCTCCATAGCCTACAGAAATATCATCTTATGTGTTTTTCCTGATGAAGGTGAAGTGCTTGCTGTGCCATAAGGAGATTGTTTACAGCAACACTTCCTGCATGATCAGGCATTACAGAGCAATACATAAGCATGCTCAGTCTGCTGCCATTGGACCAGACACCAGTCAAAGTCATAGTAGTCATAGTAGATCATCTTTCTTTAAGTATTTATAGCATGTGATTGGCCCCTATAATGCCCTACATTTCATTTTAGGTTTCAGAAAGAAAATAGTGCATGATGCCCTAGTCAACATGGTCATTTAAGACTCCCAACCATTTTCCATTCTGAAAGATGTGGATTTCAAAGAAGCATTCATGTATTGGACCCAACAAACATTCTACCCACCAGACAGGTGCATATGGTATATGGAGTAAATGAGTCATTTTACTGATGGAAATGACCAGCTTGTCATAATTTTGCTTGGATTATCAAATTTTGCATTTTCCAAGCTCCCATACAGCTGGAAACTTGGCACTGGCTCATACGATTGTAACCGGGCGGTGGGAGCACCACACAAGATCTAAACTACAACACTTGGGGACCACAATTAAACACCCGACTACGCCACCTCGGAATCCCACCCAAGGAATTTATCATCTATCTATAACCCCACGCACAGATTCCCCACCCACAGGCAGAGTAAAAATTGTTAGAGACACAGGTATAGGTGCAAGGTACCAAATGCAAAAAGAATTGATTACACATGCATACTCACACACACACAAACCAAAGTGCACGTGAACACAGCAATGCCACAGCAATCGGTGCAAATCACCACCACCACCAAGGAGGACAGCCACACTCGCTCGCCCTATCTAGGCCTGCAGCCCCTAAAGAGAAACAATCCGTTTATTCCAAAACCAGAAAACAAAGAACCAGCTCCACACCTACAAACAAAACAAAAGAAAACGTAAAATCCAAACAAATCAGGTATCTTGACGAGGAACTGACGCTATACACTTAAACATCCATGCACTGGAACAGAACAGCGGCAAGCTATAGCACAGAACCCGCCCTGCAAGTCATGCAGACAGTATTAAATACTACAAGAGTTGAAAAGTCCAGCCTACCAAGTTTTAATAAATGCTATCTTACCAGACATCCGCTGTGAAACGCATCAACTAAAATTACCGCTGATCGTCACTGTCCGCCCCCTCCATCCATCACACAACACTAAAAAAATAATGTGTTATAGACCATCCAGATAGTACTGATGCATCCAGTCAATAATACATACCACACAACGCTGTGCATCGCAAGTAGAAAGACCATCCAACAAGAAAGCCAAATAATTAAACTTCCTATGCGTTTCACTTATCAGACAACAAGCCCCAATCCGAGGGGAAACAGATGGAGACAGGATGCAGGGGCACGAACACTGGACCAAACCACAGCGTATGCACACACATGCACTGACCCGGAATAAAAGGCAGCAACCCAGAAATAGCACATCAATATTGCCTATGTGTCGCTTTATATATGCGTGTGTCAATGCCAATTATATACGTCACGCAACTCGCAGCAAACAATTATGCACGTCAACATGCCACACAAGGTTCATGGAGAAGTGGGCATACAAGACAAAGCTAAATGTCTAGTGACTGATGCTGCAGCCAACATGATGCAAAAGAGACACTGAGACAGGTACTGAGACAGATGGCGAGACCAGTTCTGAAGATAATCATTGAGGGGGAGACCAGGGGGCTATTCCATTAAGCTCGCTAACTCCAAATCTTTGCTAACTTTTAGAAGCCTCACCAGTATTACCGAGAATTCAGTTCCATCACTCTCTCTAACACAGCTGAGTTACTGGGCTAACATTTGCTTCTGAACTAAACCGCTTCCATAGGGAAACACTGTTGCAGCAATTATTTAAAATTTTCACCTTACATTTTTGACACTTCTTAGTAACATGAACCCACTGTCTGCACAAGTATTGACACTTAATTTATATATTCTTGCAATCATTATGTGATTTTGGTGGGCCTATGTCTGTATTTCAATGAAATATGTAGTTTTAAAATACGTGTAGTTTTTTATCTACAGATGGACTTTCATCTTTTATTTGTGGTTCTCCATCTTCAGCAGGAGGTGCCTCGCATATATGGAGCATTCATATAGAGAACAGTCTAGAGTTGCAGATTACGGTGTCTGAATCTTCTGGAAGCAGCCAGTGGCACATTCTGCAGGGATGAGAAAAAGATTTTGAAGACTGACTGACACACACACACACACACACACACACAATGTCAACTTCTCTGCCAGTGTAAGATTTTGATGGGGACTCCCACTTTTATTAGCTACAATTAATTTTAATCACATTATGGTACCATTTCACTACATTACTTTTACTGAATGCCAATATTAGCTACTTATCATTCTGTAAAACGTTTTCATGCTGTGTCAAAGCAGTTCTTTTACATTGACAGCAGTACTGTTAAAAGACAAGATAACACAATTTGGCGTATTAATTGGTGCAAGTACTTTACACATTTAAAAAAGGTAAAACTGACGAGACTTAATGACAAAATCTCAAATAGTTACGTGCTCATATTGAATCTCTCCCACACAGGAGACTGTGACAATTCCTCCCCGCCACTGATAAATCGTGCTTCCAACGATCAGCACAAACTCTAAACATATGACATTAGACATTGACATACAAGTTAACTTAAGCATTTAAGCCATCTCTCTTACTTTGGTAGTAGCAGCAGTACTTTTCTTCCTTGTAACGCAAGATTTGATAAGCATTGCTAGAGTTAACTTTGATGTCACACTAAAAATGTGTTAGTGGACCGGCTTCAGTCTTAAGTTGAAGCTAATGCTAGTTCAAACAAAGCTTAATCAGACAAGCGCTAACTGTGATAACTGTGATGGAATCCCCCCGGAGGGGAAGGCACAGGATTCATAGCAAACGGACACAGATTATGAATCTGAATTAGTTTTAGACAGTGTAAATGAAATTTCAAATATCTGCATTGGATGCCATATGTATGATTTGTAGTTGCTATGAGCAGGTGTTATAACAGCACACATAAAATGTCTTTATTACCTTACAGAAATGTCTAAAAGAGGCATCCTAATATAACACAGGCATGCAATATAATGGTGTAGCCAATCAGAGCCACTCTTTCCCTGTAAACCTTTTCGCGAATATAGATTTACTGGCACTGGATTGGCTGATATTTTAGATGGCATTGGTAAATAGTGTTTTTGTAACAAGCACTAGATTTCTTGTCTCAATAATCATCATTTTGACTTTAACAGAAATGTTAAAAATGTTCTCAAATGTAGTGTCAGTTAAAACTATAAATGATTTTAAAAAGAGAAAGTGGGAGGAAACATGAATCTGATGTGTGGTAAGATTTGCCAATTCACTTTTGTATAATTATGTTTATAGCTTGACATTTACACAGACACATTTTCTTGTCTCCTTTTGATGTCATAGATCAGTGAAGAGTTTGAGACTTCAGATGTTCTGTCTTTCTCCTCGGCTCATGTGATTGGTTTAAAAATCCTGTTTCAGAATGTGCTTCTATGGATGTCAAATGTCTGCCAGTCATCTGCCTTAGAGATGAGAGTAAGAAAGCTAATGGAAGATATTTTTGAGGCTTAAACCACAGTGGGGTCAGTGCTAATTATAATTTTAGTGCATGAATGAGTTTGTAAGAGCATACTTTCATCATTATAATGATAGACGTATATTATTAACTCACTGATCATTATGCGTGGCAGTGATAAAACAGAAAGTGAGTCTTGGTTATTCCATTAGTGGGTTGGTTGACACCATTGCTGTCATAGCATTAAAGCCATGATAAGAATTAAATAATCCTAGTCTGTTTTTTTTTAGAACATGTGAAATGGATAAAAGTCGTTAATTATAATGTCTTTCATCATAATGACACACCACCATAAAAACTTTTGTGATATAGTTCTGGTATCTTTGACCAATTTATAACAATTTTCAATTAAGGAGAAATGTATTGATGCCTGTCAGTTCCTGCTTATATAAGTTAAACACTTCAAGTTTAGCTTCAAAGAATTATCTAGTCTGAAAGCAAGTCAATGCTCAGTTACTGATCCGAGATCTCAGACCTTCTCTTAATAAAATTGCACACTGTAGTCGATGAGTCTGTCTTCCTGTTTGCCTTACAGAACATCAGTACAACACTGTGCTCTAGTCATCTTCTCTTCTAAATACAATTTTCAGCTTTCTTGAGAGATAAAGGTGATTACATTTCCCAGAAATCTACGTTTTGTTCTGTATGTCTGTTTCAGAGAACCTCTCCCGAGAATTTGCTCATGATTTAAGTCAACATAATAAATAGAGAAAGCAACAGCCTTTCACTTCTCACTTCTATCAGCATCAGTGTCTCTTCCCTGTGAGACCTCCTTTGATTTTTCTCAGTCAAGCCATCATCGTTTCTGCAGAATGTACGCGCTTCAGGTCATTAGGACCACAAAGAACTTTTTAAAAGCTTTGCAATGACCTGTGGCAGCAGCCCGGAGCGCCGGACCCTTCTGGTCACGTCTTGCCACTAGCAAAATCACTTTTTGTGAGGTTAATGTGTAATAAAGCAATATTTAAACCACCATTGTTAATTCAATGAGTTCATACAAGGTATGAAATATCAGATCTGCATTTTAAAAGTCTATAAAAACATTTAAGTGTATTGGTTTTAAGGGAAATTTAAGTTTATTTATAAAGCGCTTTCTCAATGGTACATTGTTACAAAGCAACTGTACAAATGACAGGGAACACATCCAGGGATTGATACAGACAAATGAAATATTATATGGAGTATTTGACATATTGTAATGAAGGATTAGGAGACGGTGGATCCATTTATTAACAAAGTCAAAACAGGCAAGGGTCAAAAGACCAGCAAAACACCACGTGTATCACCAGTCCAGGTAATACACGGGGAAAACAACACAGGGAAAAACACTCAAAATTGTTTGCTAGGCAAATCAAGACTTCGCCCAGGTACAGGGCTTATGGGAAATGTAGTCTAGTACTCCAGGGACAGCTCT
>JBAJNP010007788.1:0-21722 GCA_036877545.1 Yasuhikotakia modesta | reverse complement strand
CACACACACACACACACAGCAATAAAGATATGGATGTCAAAGACATACACAGAACATACAAGCACATACTGATGTAAGAACATACAAAATACCCCACATACCTTCAGCTGGTGGGTTATCCTCTGTGTGGCCATTGTGTTCTGACGGCTCATCTGTCTTTCCATTAAGACTGGAGATTGAGATCTGGCCATTCTTTTGAAGAGGCTAAAACATAAAAGAGAGAGTTATTCTCAACACTTCGCTGATCTTTTGCCATGTGTTTAATTATTTGGCAAGTTATGTTATAGTAACTAAATTCTTACAAGACGCAACACATCTGTGCAACATTCTGAGAAATTACACTTGTGCCAGACATGTGCATTCCATTAAAATTTACATTTAATAATTCATATTTTTATAATTTTAGATTAAAGTACAATGTTCTTATTTTTGTTCTGCAATCAGGGTCTAAACAACACCCGTCAAAGATGAATGGTAACTTAACAACCCCAACATAATTTCAATTACAATGCACAGCAATACACAGATAACGTCAAACAATCAGAGCGCTCTAAAAATCTGCTCATTTACACAGAATTATCTCATTTTTTCTTCAGTCTTGACAAAAACATTATTGCACATTATGCTATATTAACCACACATTAACAAAAACATTCTCAAGTAATATAATAAGTGTTAAGTGGGTGTGTTTTGCAGGGATTTAATGAGAGCCTGACTAAAAAAAAAACACCAAAATCTTATTGTGTAGCTATTTATGCACACAGACAGAAACACACACCTTTGTGGCCTCCCTAAGGTTCAATCAAACTAATGGACATGTCTGGCTTCCAAAAGGCCTTTGAGCTTATTACGTAAAAGAGCTGTACAACAGCCAAAGTCTTTGACACTCATCTTGTGCCATAAAGTGAATCATTGAGACAGGTGAACTTAGTAGAAGATCACAATTTGAGATGATCTGATATAGTTCATGTTTTTAATTTCACCGTGAACTTCCACATTAGCTATGTAATGAATCAAAATAAGCTTTAGCGTGAGAGGAAAAGACAGGAAGAGAGGGAATCAAAGAGACGTGACCTACTTGACTGACTCAGGAATTTTGGTGGATTTGGAAGGTCTGTCTAAATACGTATTTGCGATTCCCTCAGGTCCGTTAAATAATTTGGTGATGGTAAAATGTCCTGAACTTTGACTGTGACCTGTCTATCACTTTTTGGAGCCAGGACATTTATTAGACAGTAAGCAAAAGATATTTATTTTAATCTACCTTTCAGCTGGTTTTATAAGTCTTTTATTGCCTCAATTTCCTTCATTTTGTAAAGTTTTTGCCTTTAAAGTCCATGGCAATATGTGTCTAAATTTGAAGAAAACAGGAAACACAGATAAAGAGAATTCTGTTGATTTAAACGTTATTTAAGCATCTAGTTTAATAACAAATAACAGAACCGTAATAGGAATCACAAAAGACTCTTATGTTGGACTGCAGAACAGAATGTGAGCAATGCAATTACATTAAGAAACTCAATTTATTTTTAGTGTCAGAAATAAACGCTAGCCTTGTCCGGTTTTGACAGCGATCCAGCAGGTGATCTTTTAACCCTTCCCGGCTCCTAACACCCAGCCTATCTCATGACAGTCATTCCCGGCATTCCAAGGCCTTTTCACAGAATTCCATCCTGATGGGGCAACCCCACCCAAATTCCCCTTTCAACCCTCTGCCTCATTCCCTCAGCCATCCTCACACCACTGGCCATTTTATAAGAGTCAAATTTTCAGGCCTCCAGAAACAACTGATCTTGTCTAGTTCAGATCTAATACATAATGCCAAGTTAAAGCTTAATATCAGAGCTTCAAATATAATTTACTGAAAAGAGTGATATATTGTGTAAAAAAAGAAAGTGAAAGAGTGCGTTTGTTACGTTAAACAGATATTTCCCCTTCATCTTACTCTCAAAAATATATTTTATTTGTCTAACCCAATGTCTGGTCAATTCTTTTATAATAAATTAATTTAGATTTTCTGGCTAGTCATATTTTTCTTTTTTGTTAAAGGCTTAAAGCTTGAGTTTGTTGACACCCTCTGCAATCCTAAATCACCCAGGACCGTTAACAACTGTTCAGTCCAACAAAACCTGACACAACGTGTGAGTGTGCTTAACCGCCACAGTTGTTTAACTGAAATAACTAAAGGTAAACATGATCTGTTTATACAACACCACACTTGCTGTGTGTGAGGGTCACACAGAGTTGTGACATCAGGTGTGAGCGTGTTGTCATTATGCGACTCGCTTGCAGGCCAACATTCAGACATATTTACTGTAAACCGTACAATAATTCAAAAATAAACAACGTTTGCTTTTTCACTGAAGCATTTGTTCCCCATTATCCTCATAATATGTCCACGTTTCCCATAATTCCATCTGTTCTGCTGCTCTATATTGCACTCAGCTGTCAGATTTCTGTTCTCCCCCTTCTTTCCTCTTTTTGCTGTCTGTCTGGTTATTTCTGAAGATCAGAGACGGCTGTCCAACCCACAAATCACTCGCGCAGGGATTCCAAATCTCATCTCTGTTGAAGAGAACGGACAGAAGAGACAGAATTTATGCCCTCCTAAACATCCATCCAGTCAAATACTCCAGATGGCTCCATATGTCAGCAGTCTACCTGACAAATCTGTGACCTTGTAAAAGTTCTCAAGGCTTGCCGTGACATTAAGGACTGGTTACAATTAAGTACAGACTTTCTTTAAAGCGATACGTTTATGGGAATTTAAGAGGAACCTTTGTAAGCAATCAATGTACGAACAGTGCTTTAGATATAGTAGAGCTGTCATTCCCAGCTTGGCCTCCTTTAAACTGAACATAATTTCCAGAACATTAGAGCATGAATTACAATGTGAGGAGTGACCTTCAGCTAGGTGTAAACTTCAGACATCACTATATATCACATTCTCATATAACTAGCTCATAAAACTGAAAGCCCAGGCTAGCATGTATATGTCAGCAACATGTTTTCATAACCCATGTTTCAGTCATGCAATATTACTCAGAATTTTAAACATATTTCAACACATCATTTTTATATCCACATACCGACCACAGAACACAATACACATGCTGTAACTACATTCAGAAAACTATGTTTATTTGTTTGACTTTGTTTCAGTATTAACCTCATTGTTTTGTGATAACATGACTGACATGATGCTGTGTAATGGAAAAAATGACTGTTAGAAAAATGTCTAATATAAGCATTTTCACTATTTTCTCAGCCGTTTGAACCTCAGTGTATACATTTGAAATGTCTCACACACCCACAATACGCCTCATACAGGGAAGTAAAAATCCCCTTGGGGGTCATGGTTTAACCTCTGCCCTTTGACCTCTGTCTGATGAGGACTGGATCCAGTGAATCCAGTGAGAAGACACGTTTACACAATTCAATTTACAGTAAAATACTTCACAGTCCACACAACTGAACTTTAATTCCTAGAAAAACACACATTCCTAGAAAAACACACATAACAATAAAACTACCAAAAATACCTAAAATAGACTTAGACTTAAATATCTGATTTTTGGGTATCTGACTCCAGCAAAGTTGTTTTTGAACGTCTGTTTTATAGCAAGCTTGTCAGCAAGTGAAATTCTAATGGTACTTAGAATGGTAAAATAGGGGGCGCTATTTCACCACTGGGTGGCAAAAATGAATATGTTTCTTAGAAGCAGGAAAGGTGATTTCTGTTATGTTGGTTAGTCTCTTTAAATCCTGATAGCAATCACCAAGTACAAAGTGGTCTAAATAATTTATGTAAATAAATGTAAAAATATTCCATAAAATGTCCATATGGTGTTTGTCCAATCATTGCACACGGTCCGAATACAATCATAGGATATTCTATGTACTCACATGTTAGAGGAGGCGTGGCTTTGAAGGCAGTGCTCTGAAGGGAGGCTAGGACCTTACACTTTCACAGCTAGCCTGCTATTGCTAGCTGCTTCAATTTTGCTCACCCTACCTTTAACCTAGACCTTTAACCTAACTTATAACTTGTAGACCAAAAAAAAGGGTTTAATCTAATTCTGGCAACCCTGAGAATGCAGCGAGGGGACCAGCAGAAGATGAGGTCATTTGAAGAAGCCTTCCAAACTGAGATGTCACAGAGGTGGACTGGACTGAGATCATTTGTGATTGCAGCGCTGCAGACGGAGAAGAATATGGATGCGTCATGTCACTGGAAGTGATCAGGGGAATCATGGGATGTGTTTATCTAGCTAAGTGAGCTGTGGACAGACAATAACAGTGTTCTAAGCACTGAACCCTGAGGGACTCTGATGAGCAGTGTTGAAATAAAACATAATGGAATCTGTATTCAAAGGAAGCTACAGGGAAGGAAGATTGTAGACCCAAAATCAACAGGTTAAACGCATCAGGCAGGAGATTAGAAGTGAGGAACTGTGTACTGTGACTGCTTGAAGATATTCTAATTCTGCAGGAACAGCAGTTTCTCCTGAATGAACAGCTTTGACACATGTTTATTGAAGGCGAAAATTATATTCTTTTCTAGATCACAGGATCTGACATTTGGCTATTACAGCATTTTTCACAGTTGGTTTTAAAGGCACAGTGTAAGTAGTGGGAAAACATAATGGACCACAGTCAGTCATTTTATTCTGCTGTGTTGCTCAATGTTTTCCTAATAGGGTATGATTTTCACTTACGTCTGGAGTTAGAAATATGAATTCTATTACCCTTGCTGTTTGCTTTGGTAAAACTAGTCCAGAGAAACTGTTTGGCTTATGAGACCCAGTGTTGGATGCCTCAGTATTTACAGTTTATGTTTCAAACACAAACTCCCAGTGTAGAAACACAAACCTCCCTGATGCAGCAAACTGTATGAGCCACTGGTTCTAAAGTGGTTTTGCTTCAGGTACCAGCTATTAAGATGTAATTTTTAATTAAAATGAAACATTCAAGTTAATTAACACCCATTAATTAATTACTCAACTTAATTGAACTGCACAGGCCCAGTAATATGCAAAACACTGGTTTTATGTTGTCATAAAGACATTTCACTGCAGAAAGTACGTTGTGGTTGTTGTTTGTAGCCTCAATACAAGTAAATTTTACATATATTACAAATTCAATCCATTTTTTTACAGCCTCCTATTTGTTCTTTACACTTTGCATAGTTTTGTTCAAGGACATCCATGTTGCCACCTAACAGATTTGGCTAAGCTTGTAACTGTTATATTTGCACCAAAATATCTTATTGAATGCACAGACTACCTCCTAATATTTTGTGTTTAGTGTAGAATTGAGTGTTTTCCCTGCTATCCAGAACAAACCTGCAATTCATATGTGTTGTAAGCAGCTTGTTATTTACTCATATTCCACACAACATTGTGTAGTAGATTGTGTGCCAACAATCTGCAGACTTTAAGACACACAACTTAAAGTTATTGTTGATATGCACCAAATAGTAATATATAAATTATCTTTCTGTTTTTGGTCAGTTACGTTTAATTGTTCTTATCAACAGCTGTCAGCCTCCTTCTGAGGGAAATTTAGGGAGACAGTCTTTTAGACAATGGACACCAAACACTCAAGCAATTCAACTATATTTGATATACATACATTTAATTTACCTTAATCTGCTCAAAATTCCAACTGAATTTGAAACAGTGCACTACTCATCCAGCAATGAGAGAGAAAGGCATATTTGTGTACAGCGCACAGACACACACACACTTGCGTAACACAACCTCTGTTATTGCAGCCTCAAAGACCACAAACTGCATACATTGTCTCCTACTACACAAACACAGATGTGAGACGATCAGTCTTTGACAAAACTCGGTCACACACAAACAGCCACACATGCACACAAACAATCTACACCAGAGTATTATTACTGTAGTAAACAGTGTGAGTGTTTCAACAGACTGGTGCTTACAACTTGATCCTGACAAATTGGCTTGTAAAATATACTGCAGCCTTAGGATAAATCACATGTTAATGAAGTCGATTTGACTGTTGTAAGTCAATCTCTAATCAGAATCAGATGGGTGGAGCCCTTCAAACTCATTTCTCATTCACTGAAGGGGAAAATCTGTGGTTTCAGTCAGACAAACACTATCTTATTCCCTGAATGTATTAGACTGTGGCAATTGTGCGTCAAAACATCCTTTGACTTGAGAAACCACACATCTCAAAGCTGCTCACTTTACAAAAATTTCCTTCACATTTCGCCTCAGGTCTGGTTGTTTCATAAAAAGCATAGGCAGTGAATTCTTTACCTTGTTGAAAAAAACAAACTGACACCGAAAAGGAGCAGTATGAGAAAAATGAAATTGTTGTTATTAATTCCAGGAACATATGGTGTTTAAATAAATGTCTGTCTTTGTGTTTATGAAAATGTACAAACTGTGGGCCCTCCCAGCAAACTCCCTGCTGTTCCTGGCCCTGTATTTGTCTCCCACCAATACTGGGAGTCTTCCACTTCTTCTACTCCCCAAACAGTTGTCACTAAGGCCACCCTCATGAGCAAACATCAATGTGATAGGACAGGACCTCCCGGTATCTCCAGCAGATCAGCCAGATTTAGGCCCTCACAGAAAGTCTGAAACAATAAACCTTTTTTGCTCCCTCTACCCCAAGGGTCCTGCTTTGTCTGTGGTTCAAATCATAAGAAGAAAGAGGAATTTTGGAAGTGACTCTCCTGTTGACTTGAGTTTAAAGTGAGAATTCAGAGAAACTGGATCAGTTTAATGGCTGCGGAATTAAAGTGTTGTTAAAGACTTAAAGATTTACAGTTTACACACACACACACGCACACACACACACACACGCACGCACGCACGCACGCACAGGTGACTTTCAAAATGGACAATCTCTATCTCTGCAAGTTGTTGTTATGGCAACCAGATAAATTACAAGCTAATGTAATGATGCTTTAAAAAAAGATGCATCATGATGTGTCACAAATGGAATTTCAGAAGGAACACACTGACAACTTCTTTTAGTTACAAAGAGTCTTTTGGGCCTTTTGTACTAAAACTGTAACAGCTTTGAAACATTTTCAAATGACAAATCCTGCCTTTTGCTGAAAAGACACAATGAGCTTTTTCTCAGTAAACCTGAGAAAATTAGGTACAACATCAGAGATATTAGATTCATGCGGTCGCCAACAGCCTCGTGATCTTATTATCTCAGATACAAAAGACGATACAGAATTGTTTCAGACAGAGAAACAGTCCCAAACTTACTGTGATTCTCACGTTGTCTGTTTCATCCCTTAATAATGCTACTGTAGTAGAAACATGTTAACAACCTTGATAAAAATGTACATTCACAAACCTCTGCTAAATTACCAGTAAATTACTGTCTAGATCATGGCCCATTTATAAATTACCAGTAAATTTGTCCTGGCATATGTATGATATAATCCATCGCCATCACAAGACGACCATCCACTTTTAGTAGATACACAGGAACAGTTCATGAGTCATGATTTATATTTCAAGGGTGAGTAGGGGTTATTCTTTTCTCTAAGGGAGTGAGAGAAAGAGAGAGAGCAAGAAGGGCAGCATCTGGTTATTTTTGGCACAGCAGAGCTTATGAGCGTTCGCACTGCAGTGAAGGGAAAACGGCGCATGTGCCTGATACAGGAAATCGTAAACTCCTCCCCCGCTTCCTCCTGTCTTTAGATGTTCAGCAAATCCAAGGAAAAAAAACACAGGGACAAAATTAAACTGTAGCATATGAACTGTGTCATGATAACAACACTATGTTATGTCATGGCACGCGCCAAGGCTCAGTCAGGGTTCCATTATGATTTAACTTATATATGCCTCCATTAGCTGATGTAAGAAATCAATATAGTATCTCATCTATCTCTCTATCAGTTGTGCCAGATGGCTACAAATCAACATCATGTTTGTGGATGTCACAGGAATAAAGACAACATGAGAAAAGACAGAGGAACTCATTAAAAGATGTCCAGAGAAAGGGTTTCGTTGTCTTCACATATACGCATGTGAACACATCACAAATGCTCTATATGTTTATACACACAACATATAAATCTATTCTGTATAGCTCTGTCTTCTGTAAAGCTCTTTGTAAAAACTATATAAATACAAGTACATAAATACAAATATAAACACATTTATGTATAAATGCAATTGCCCTTACCAAAAGAACTTGGACATACAGGACAGGACACAGCACTTTACTGTAGAAGCTTTAGTGACCTGAACACTGAGCAGTTAGTTATTTAATCTCAACGTTTCCGTATTGTCATGTCCTATGAATTGTGGTTACCCTGAACTGCACTTAAAAGTTCGGCCTATCACAAACCCTTGTGACTACAAAAAAAAGAGTAATTTGTGGCCACACTTTAATTACTACATCTTATTGATCTCATTGAACCGTAGTTCTCCAAGGACATAGCTAAAAGGTCACACACACACCTTTAAAGCTAAACACGTTCAATAATCAGAAAAAGATAAACCGCTAATGGTAACTTTTTAAAACAACAATTTTTAAAAACAACAGAGATATAATTACAGCACTAATGAGCTAAAAATCAGCTTGTATTTTTGGAAACAAATATGTTTTCGATTCTCTGTTTTGAGGTTCTTTTGAATGGGTGTGGTTCCTGTCTATCCTAACTATCCACTGATTGTGAGTTCCGACTAACTTTGTTGACTCCATCGGGAAGTATCTCCAAACACTCTTTGATCTTGGCACCACATTCTACAACTGATTGACATACGCTTAACAAAAGACATCAAACCAAGCACATCCATGAATTTTCCTGTGTAGGAACGTTGGGAACATGGGTGCGTCCAACCGTTTGCAGGAAAACAACATGACATCAGCTAAAACCAGCTGACATCAATGTTACTGATCAATAAAACCAGCATGCAAACTGTCTGAGAGCAGCTGGTAAAAACATTTTAATGGCCCTCACTGCAACCTCTTTCATTGATACAAACAATGCCAGTCATTTTGACCACAATTTTAGCCCCAAATTTACTCCAAATAAATTGAATCACCTGTGGTTGAAAACTCACAGTCAGGTCCAAAACACTTCCACAATCCATCCTCCAACGTCTCTGGTCGATGTTTATCTTAAAATAGGAGCAGATAATCTCCACTATGTTTGCGATAAGCTGTGAACCAAGAGCATCCAGGACCCTTTACGTGCTGTTCACCTTTAGCTATGAGGGGCAGAAAAACGGTTGACATGGGTTGTCTATTTCTGGCAGGGCAGTAATGAAACGCTATTGACTCTAGTTCCTGATGGAAGCACTTAGTGTGAACATCTCACCAGCAGAGAGCTTTACATTTACCAGCACAAGTTCAGCTGAACTGGAGAATGATTGAGAAAATAGGATGCAATTGTTTCTTTACCTCATAATTATAACAACTAATGAGGATAATGGTGGTTTGTTAATCAATGAAGATGTTTCAATTAATATGTTGTTTGTTATATACCTTCTGGTCTTTTGCACTCACAGGCCCCTCATTTTTCTATTTTGGAAGATGGTGTTTTTATGTAACTGGCATTTATTAACGTTTTACGAAGCCAGCTTTATTCCTAAAAAGGATGAGAGGAGAAAACAAAAAAGAAAAAAAAAAGCAGTTGGCTCTGTGCTCTTTTTTGACCCCATGTTAACAGGTCCATTCTAATGAGACAGAAAGAGAGCGGAAGAGAAAGAGAGAGAGAGACAGAGATGTCACTGGCAGGGTTTATTCAGTCTGTATGTCTAAATATTGTTTTCAATAGTAAAAAAACACACACACACAAACAAACAAACACACACAGACAGACACACACACACTGTAGCAAATAAAATATTCATAGCATCAGTTCAGTGACGTTTAACCTGCTTCAGTAACAGAACAGATTTTGCTGTCCCTGCTATGGGCACTAGAGAATTAGTGATGTGTGTGATCTTATAAATAGTTAAAGAGCTGAAAATACAAGCTATTTAAATAATGTAACACATGATCTGGAAAATGAATGTTTGATGTGTTGTGTATTATGCATCTCTAAACAGTAAATTAGCATCACACAACTTCTAATTTCCTTTTCGGGACATGTCTGAGAGTCCTGCTCTGAAACAGGGTGGCAACACAAGAATTGGTTAACAAAAGCTTATTATTATTATCATCTCTGGTTAATAGCTCCAACTGTATCCTTCAATTAAGTGAATTACGTAAGTGCCTCTGTGTATCTTCACATAAATGACTAATGGTCCTCTTATATACCCACATTCTCTCTTGCTGTACATATACATGCAGTTTAATGAGAATATAACATTCACAACATTAATGTAACTGCTTCAAACAATGCATGAAGTGTATATATCAAGAAGTCCTAAGATTTGTCTGACGTAACAATTTCACAAACAAACAATTTATTGATAAAACTAAAACCTTAATTTTTAATTTAATATTTAATAACTGTAAGAATGTTTCAAAAAACAAACTAAATTGCTAATAAAATTACTAGTCAATGATCACACACACAGTAGTTTGACAACTATTTTAAACCAATTTCACCATTCATACTAGCAGTTCCCTCACAGGAAGTCTCCACTTCCAGTGTGATGCATTAGAGTGAATGAGACCAGCTCATTAAACCGCTGATCCCCTGATGTCTGACTGCACTTCCATCACATCCTAACAATATGTAATATCTGACTCCGCTGATCCTGGATCAGAGCCTGTCAGAGTACTTGCTGAGTAGTGTTTACTTCTAAACAGGGATCACTGATTTCAGTTCACTGTGATCATTTTTCAACAGAAGGCAGTTGTAATTAATAATATGTGTGACTGTAGTTGTCAAACAAACAATGCTTATATAATATATAGACAATAGTTTCTTCCTATATATACAGTGTCAAACAAACCACAAGTCAACAAAATTGAGAATTTATGGCTCTTCATAAGGTCCTGTTACAACTAAGTTAATGTAATAAACATTATATTAAAAAAGTGTTTCATATATATACAATATTTCATATCAAGATCCTTTTGTTTTGTGCTCACAAAACTCTACATGAAGTTCCAAATATTTCTACAGACTTATCTACAAGAAACTAAAAATCTATTTACAATTCCTTGTGTTTATTAAATAAATTATTAAACAAGTTTGCCAATTTGACAATGTCTGGGCCCAGCCGGAGTAACTGGTATTATTAATATTAAATCTTAGCTGTCCTATCATAAATCAATCTGGGCAGATTGTGTGTAAAAGACACACAAAAAATCTTTAAAGATAAAATGATTTTGTTTGTTTTTCCACTCTTGATTTAACAAATATTCTCCTCATAATCACCCAGTAAACTCATTCTCTCTTTCCTCCAGTGGCAAATCAGATCTTTCATTCCTCTCCTTGTTCCCTCCATTTCACTTGTTTTACATGATACAGTCCCATTCAACCCTTCCACTCAAAACCCCCTCCCCTGGTCCCCCTCTCTTTCTCTTTCTTCAGAACCTGTCCTCAAGCCCATCTAAAAAGACCCTCTGTTCTTTTCCTTTTCCCCTCCTTCTTTCGCTCCTTTTTTTTGAGTCTCATCCTTTATGAGGCTCTTATCTGATTGCAAGCGCTTCCAAATCACCCGTCTTTCATTACTGCTCCGACATGTTAAAAGTTTAATGCAGTCCATTATAATGTTCAATACGGTTACACAGGCTAAACACCAGCTAGTGTTTGTCTGTGTTTGGCTACAATCCTAAATAGTGTGAATGCACTCCAGCTAATTGTGAATTAAAGGGTGTTTATGTACTTGTCAATCAGAGAATTGTTGCTTTGGAAAAAAGGCCAGAGTGTGTATCTTTTGGTAGGTTGTTGTGAAGATAAACACAGGCTACTATTTGCGTTTGGGACGGTGGCTTCAAGGAACTGGTGACAAAAAGAGTTAGGCGCACTGAGCAAAAAGAAAATGCATTCAATAGGAGAGTCTTGTTTTTTTTTAAACCAAAGGTCTTGGAGCCTCTTTAAGGCGAGAAAATGTTTCAACATTGAGGGTCGTCTGAGTAGGCCCTCAACCCCAACCATGTTTTGACCCATTTTTAGAGAGCAAGCGAAATTACTGAAATTCCTGAGAGAGGATGTTTATCAACCACATCTCCAGTAGGGCGCCTCACACAAACACTGTATACACAGCATGCACTCATATTGCTAAAGCGCACGCACACATTTACCGTTGACTGGCCCCGTCAGACCACACCTGTTCGAGGGCAACTGGAAGAAATCTGGCCTTATCTCATGAATAACAAACATACAAGCGCAGACGTTTTAAATATTCCATACCTCAAACGCGCCTTGACACGTTTTACTCAGTATTCACACTTATACATAAAACTCGCAAAACCAAGCGGGTTAAACTGGTCTTTTTGGGTATAAAGGCAGTTAAAGGTTATACTTTTATTTTTGCAGGTGGAACGATCATCACACGCTACATTAGACGTTATGTGGTTCAGTTGACGTCAAAGCACAGAATACTCAGGGCAAATAAATACAAGGCCACTCAATTGTTAGTTGCTTTACCTCAGAATACAAAGAGCCAAAGTAACTGTTTTGTGGAACACAATGTCGTATCACATTATATTACATTTATTTTACAATCTGGCAATATCCTAACATACAGAATAGATCCAATAACATTAAATGAAATTCTGTTTTATTATTCTCCTAATACAAGCTGTGCTCTGTTTAGTAAATTTTCATATTTGATAGACTTCACATCATACAACCTAGGGGCTACAATATTTTAAACAGCCTTTGTGTAAAGTTCAACAAACCTCCAAGATAAATCCTAAGTGTATGGGGTTTCACCATTAACAAAATAATGTACACGATTTGTAATTAAAGCATAAATTAAATAACTTGCATAAAGTCTCAAGGAATCATTTGGGTTCCACATGTGACACACTGACGGAACCGCCTGCAGAACCTCCAGGCATCCTTTCAGTTCGGTTCTTTGAAAAACGTCTGTTATTGCAAGAGGTCTAACAACTGCCAATGGTTCCTTTAATAACCAGATCACAAGGGAAAGGATTTCAAAGCTGAAACGTATATTGAAGATTAAACTGTAGACATCTGAGACTCTCTGAATCAGTGCCTTGAGGTTCCTCACAGCCCTCTGTCTCAGTGTATCACCTGAGCAACACCAAATGGTGCCTTGAGAAATATCTAATTCTTACAATATACTATCTGTACATGAGTCTGTGTATGTGGTGTAACAACAAAGGTATCATGGGACATTAATTCTTAACACTTTGCTAAAGCACCTTCTAGACTAATTGTAGACCATTGTTCACCTTAGTTTCTCAAAATCTTGGAAAACCCTTAATAATTATCTGGATGTTTCTCCCCTTTGTCATTTTGACACAGCTTTTTAAAAGTGATTTAACACCATAGCGTAAGTTATGCATCCCGTGATCTGACACATGACTAGAAATAACAGCACAGTGCTAATTTTGCATCTATACTAGATGATCACATCACACAAGAGTGAAAAGTCCAGGTCTTTAAAGATGCATATATTGTTTGACATTTCATGATGTTTTCATGACATTTTCATGTGATTTTACATTATTATTATTCTGTTATGATGATAAATGCACACAACCTCTCAGACTGATGCATTCTGACTCACTATTCCATAAAAACAAACAACATGCACCTTTATTATGAAAATGGGATGGTTACACATACTCTGCTATATACACACAGAAAGTGTCGCACCTCTGTTGTCATGGCAAGTGTTTTCTGACTGCTGGCCAATCTGCCTCATACTGCACAACAGCACATTGCATGTAACGAAGTTGCATAAGATTTATATCAAATATACCTGCTATGCAGAACTATAAAAAAACGCAAAGTGCAGCTACAGCTGTAAGGTGACATCAGGTGTTCACGCGACGCGACTAGTTCAATAAGTAGCTGCGCCACACATCAGATTCAAGCGTCCCGAATGGGGATACATAGGTTACACGTTCAGCGTTTTCTCTCTTTGCACAAGACAAAACTCAACACGTTATTTCTAAAACATAACGTTACCTTGCCATCGACGTTTTCTCCATCCTGCGTCTCGGTCACCTCTCCGCTGACGTCCTCCGGCGCATCTTCAGGGCTCTTGGCGTCCCGTTGCACGGATGGTGTCGCTCCCATGATGAAAAGCCGCGCTGGTTCTCCACTCGATAGACAGCGACCAAACGGAAACGATCGTTGCTGAATTAGGTATCCAATCGCCGCGTAAACTCGCCCTGCTGGCCGTCCCGAGGGTTGTCTCGTTTGGAAGTTGTTGAAACGGGTCTGTGGATTCACTTTTAGGAGACCTCCTCCTCTCCGTATCACACGGAGCTCAGCCAGACACGCCTTACAGCATCAAATCACAACAGCACAAACAATACAATAATATTATTACACAAACAATACAATAATATTTATCATTTCAACGTATCGTAAAATGTCGCACAATGTTGTTTTTGGCACCTGCACGCATTAAAATTACAAGCATGCAGAACTAATATTTGCATCAGTATTAGTTTTATTTATTTAGGATCGCTATTTCAGCATCGTACATTCAGAAGATGCGTGTGAGAGGAAGCAGGTAGGATGGCATAGAAATTAAGGGGGCAGTGTTGTTTGTGTCCTGGGGCAAGTCACGTTAAACATGTAGCCTGTGTGTTTAAACCAAGGATGCAGTGAGGTGTCGGGCTCTCATTACGCGTTAATAAGACGTTTGGCTGCGATTCAAGGCATTTTGTAAAGAATCTTAAAGTGCTTTAATTACAAGGCGCCTCCTATTCGTATCCTAGTAAGTACAGACAGGTCGCAGGGCACCATATAGATCTAAGCAGTAAACAACAGCTCCTGCTTTGTGTATATTACTAATATCCAAACGACCTATACTACATAATACTATACAACTAAAGGAATATAAATGCAATAACTCATAAGTCAACAAGGCATAACTTATAAGATATAGTTATAGAAAAGCGCATACAAGCCGTTAACAAATTGACAATAATACATATTTACTGACATCCTTCTATTGCTTAAATCCATGTTATGTGTGCAAATAGTTTCTGGGACTTTTCTCATTTGGTAACTCAATTACAATGTGAAAGAATTATGATATAGTCTCAGAATTACTTCATTAAATTATCAAATGGCAATGATCTGGCCCAACTTGATCCCTGTTCAAGTGGTTCTTTATGCTGTTGTGCTGTAACACTGTTGTTATGAATAATGATCACTGTAGAACTGTAGAATGTGACCAAATGAGAAACAGACTGAAACACTGAAAGTAGAGCAATTACAGTAATTACTAAAAATAACTTATCCGCATTTATCCAAAGATACTTACATTGGCCCACACATAGTAGATAGAATGTGCAGTTAAATGATCTACATCATGGGGAAACAGAGCTGTTAAGAAAAAAATGAAGTAAATCGGTAAAAGCAGCATAACGAATCAGATTTCATTCATCTCAGATACATCAAATAATTTTCCTTTTATTCTTACACACACACACACACACACACACACACACACACACACACACACACAAAGCACACACACACAAAGCACACACATACACACAAGCACACACATACACACAAGCACACACACACACCATGCTACAACCTTTACACAACATCAAACAGTTAAAAAAATAAAACACCACAAGAGAATAATAGCAACTTAGCAACCTATTGACTATTGCCAGTTTATTGTGGGCACCCAGAACCACTCCATACATGCATTATTGTGAAAGATTACAAGTTATTTGTGTGTGAGAGCATCAGAGTAGATGGCAAGCCGAGTTTGTCAGCTAATTATAACTGTCTTCAATGACTTGTGCAACAGGCCTCTCATTGAAACCATGACTGAGTTCTGCTATCCTGACAGTTCTGACTTGACAATATGCTCATACATCACTAAAACATTCTCTCATGCCTTCATTCATGTATAATGTTGTTTTTAAGTGGGGGCTATGACTTCAATTGTGTTAGTAACAGAGTGAATAAAATTTCTAACCCCTAACCCAGACTGTTTTCCAAGTTTAGGTATTGAAACATTGTGTTTTTATTAAGGTGCTGTCGTGGAAATCATTAGCTGATTCAAACATAGTAGCTGATTTCAGGTTATACTGTTTTTGTGGGGATATTTGGAACCTGAAGCCTCTCACACACAATTTATGATTCAAAAGTTAAAGTAAATACTAAAATAATAGTTTTGAAAGATGGATTTTTCAAAAATGGAATTTAAAATCATTCCTTCAGAATAGACCATCTTTGATTTAATGTCATATTAATGTGAGATTTAATTACTTACAAGTAAAACTGGTTTAATTTATAATGCTGTCCAATCACTGTCTTCAGCTGCCCTTATCACTGCAGAATGTTTCACTCAACACTGGAAAAACACAGGCTTTCAGACTCACACAGCTATTGCATCAGTCAATGGAATTCCTCTCTTATTCACATAGCACACTGTAGTTTTACACTAAGAATTACAGATAACAGCGGAATGTTTACAACATGATTTTCTGGCATGTACATGCATGCATGTTCAAAAGGTGCTAACATAGGTAGTGTGAGGTACGTTTTATCGACACGTGCATTTAGAGAAAAGATAGAACAGGTGTCAAAAATGAACTTTGTGTTACTGTCCAAACAATAGCAGGAGACATTTGGTTCCCGTCACAACTTATAACGAACGAACATTCAAATCTTTATATAAGTTACAAACACACTAAAAATGAATGTGTTACAGCAAATGTTAATAACATTCAAACCAAAAGCAAACAAATTGCATTCTTTTGAATAATGTTAACATACCTCAAGTCATTTAAAACATTTAAGGCACAAATATTAAAGCATTAAAACTCTGTGTTAAGCTTCATGGAATGTGCTTGGAAGCTTTTGTGCGTCATCAAAATGTAAACACTAAAAGTTAGTAAGGCTAATTTTACTACACAAGAAAAGAAAAACTATTAAAGACATCAGATAAAACGGAAACGCAAACACATGAGAAGGGAAAAAGGCGAGACACTCATGCCAAGCATTTCTGGCATACATTAAAAACCTTAATTCTGTACTGAAGCTTTTCTAATGTCGCTAGTGCCTTAAAACAATATTTTACTTCAAAGTTTTATTTTCAAATGACTGGGTAACTAGTTTGCAGCCCTGTAAATAAAATTTATACAGGAACATTCAGGACTGGTCTAAATCTGTTCTAAAATAACTGCATAAAAAAAGTTTTCAACAACGTCCTAATGTGGATGTCGCAAATGTGCATAGATCAGCGCTAAGCAAATATAACTGTAAATTAAATAAGAATAAAAAATACACATTTGATTCTTAAACAGAATATTTAAGTGCATAGATCAGCGCTAAGCAAATATAACTGTAAATTAAATAAGAATAAAAAATACATTTTTTTAATACATGTTTTAAATACTTAAACAATGTTTTGCATTGGTCAAGCTAAGCTGGCAATCAATTATATAAAAGACAAATGGACAGCATCTTAAAACAGCACAAATTGAAGTCAAGTGACTAGCAAACAGGCAAAGGAAGGGAATTATCTTAATGAAATTTCATCATTAGAAAAAGAAATGGAAGGTTGAGGAAACAGCACATCATTTATCCAGCAATTTCACCTTCCCAAGAGAACTTGACTTTCAAAAAAGGTCTCAGATATTGACGTCTGTGGCGCTGGATCCAATTAAATCTTTAAGTCTTTAAATGGACTAAATACAGGCTGATGAGCATCGAATAATTTAGTATTGATTCTTTATGAGTGATTTTCTGTGGTTGGACACATTCTTAGTGTCACTTTACATCAGTTTATTGCAGTGTCCCATCTTTTCTTAGAACAAAACCTTATCTTCTCTCTCTCTCTCTCTCTCTCTCTCTCTCGCTCGCTCGCTCTCTATAACTCAATCAAGATTTCTTTCTTCCGCAATGACCCGGACGCTGTTTATTGGCTAATTAGAATAAATGAACTTCCTTGCAGACATGCAGACCAGTGACCGATCTCCTGTTATCCTGACTAAAGGAAAAAAAATTCCCTGTAAATGTTCATAGTTTGGTCTCTGAGAGATGCATTTTAAAGATGAATCTAATTCAACAGTGATTCAGCAAATTCACTCAGAACTCACTTAAAGGATCATTGCCAGTTATAAGTTCCAGCGTCAGGATAACTTTTACACCAAGAAATACATGGAATCTGAAAGTTTGAAAGTTTGTACACATTGAAATGTTTATAGTGCCCTGGTCATGTTTAGTTGCTTTCTAAATAAAGTCAAGAATTTTCCAAAATTATTCCCATGAATAATATTCCATTATGTAGCTACTGACAGTGTTCAAGTGTACCGAACATGTTTATGCATAAAAACGTCTGATACTAGCATCTGTTCATGGGTCAGTGGGTTAGATAGGTTGCCAAACCTCCATACATCTTCCAGCAGTACCATCAGGAACCTATTGTGTGTCCAATGCAGACACGGATTTAGGCAATAAATTTCCTAAAGTGAGTGGAAGCTAAGATCCATTGAGTCTCATTGTTCTCTGGCTGACCCCTCCCTCACATATCTGGCGTATGACATCAGTCACTTCCTCCTGTTACCCACCATGTCTGCTTTGTCCCTCAGGGGCTTCCATTGGAAGTAGCAAGTTTACAGACATGCCCCGGCTTAACCTGGGTTTGACCTGGGTCTGAGCTAATCCTGCAGCTACATACAGAATCTGACTGGTACAGGTATAATGCTTCTGTACAGAATTAAGACAGAATACCAATAATGACAGAGGAAGAACCTTGTGTCACATCAACACTGAATTCGTCATTGTAAATCACCACTTTAAAACACTGTCTGATGTAGTATGGATGTCCAAAAAAGAAAGAGAGAGAGAGAGAGAGAGAGAAAGAAAGAAAGAAAAAAGAGAGAGAACGAGAGAAAGAAAAAAGAAAGAGAGAGAAAGAAAGATAGAAAAAAAGAATGAAAGAAACAAAGAAAGAAACAAAAAAAGAGGACAAGGTCAAAGTCAGGAAAGATGTGAGAAAAGTGAAAAAATAAACCAGACAAAGACAGTCGATAAAGATATGAGACTGAAGTTCAAAGCGCTGCAGTAAAGTTTAAGAGGGGCTAAAGGTGAAAGGTCGCCAGTGCTGGCCAAGTGTCCTGCAGCATCCCTGTGGAGATGAAAGAGGACAGACCGGTGGCTGGACCGGAGGTGCGGCATCTCCCAGCATGCCGCACTGTGGCCGCCTCACCCTGACTCAACATCACAGCCAGGATCTCACTTACTCTCAACCCGGAAATCAACTTCCTTCCCTGAGCCTCTCCCAACCAACAACACACTGAAACATGCTGCTTCTGCTTGATCAAACTGGGTCACTATAATATTAACTATAGCAAGGATGATAAGAACAAATTAACATCATCACAAAGCAGATGGAACATGAAGACAGTGCCAAGAGCATATTGCACAGATATTGTGATGCTAAAACAAATGGACAGTCCCCTTCAAAACTCACACTTTTAGCTGACCTAATATTTCTGTGTGAGGCTCATCGGGTGCTAAAACTAAACAGAGCAAGAGTTTGGTAGCACAATAAAACCACAGTTCACACTTTTCATGGAAACCACCACTAAACTGCTTTTAGTTGCCTCACTGCACACTAAACTTTGGACGGTGGGAAGTAATTTAACTTGGCGAAAAATGACACATAATGTATAGCTTTGTCTAGTAGTGCACAAAAACTGGATAAAGTACAAAGAAAATACAAGAATAAGAAATGTAGAGGGTGGACCTGGCTGCCCTAGAGCTGAATGTTTGATTAGAATGATGGTTCCTGAGGTGAACCAGCTGGACCTTGGAAGAGAAAGACTGGATGAAATCCAGGAACGAGGCGTAAACATGCGCCTGTCAAACTCAAGCTTTGAGCCCATCTCACTTTCTCAGCCTTTAAGGGTTGTTTTCACAGCGCCCAGCCAAACTGTCTCACAGGTTTCAATACGATCCCTAACTGAGGCCTATGCGGGTTCAACAGACTTCCATTAATAATGAAAAAGTGACCAAACATTGCTAGGAATTCAGACAGATATACTCGCCTCAGGCTAGGTAATATTGGCTTTTGGGAGGAACAACATAACGGCCAAAGGAATTTGGCCAAGTGCTGTTTTTAAAAGGCCCGGCGAGGTCATATTTCACAGGTTCAACCATAATCCTGGATCCTATTAGTAACCAAAACATCCAATTACTTACCAGCAAAGGAAGTAATAAAAGAAAAAACGTTAGGGATATCAGATGGCATCAGAAGAGCAACATCTAGTTGAAGAACATAGACTTGCCAATAGAGAAGAGCTTTTATTAGAATTCAAATCTACCCACAGTTCCAACTAAGGGCTCGATAAACCCTGTCCTGATGCTGACATGGATCTTTCTGATTGGCAGGATAAACCACTTGGAATGCCCTTTTCCCTGGAATGTGAGGAGACAGATAGGTCCTGGCCTTTAAGGTAGATAGAGCACCAAAACTGTGAGAGATTTACAGAAGCAAGACATTTATATCATGATCTCCATGTTAGGAGACCTGTTACCCATTACGTAACAAGATGTAGCAACTTCACGTTCAAAACACATATTAGTGACAAGTAAAGGTTTAATTGCCATGTTTTGCTTATGCTACCAATTTGACTCTTAAATGTTTAGTTCTTTCTTAACTGTTGATTGTAATAGTCTGTCTTAGCTCAAGCTTCTTTACCTCAGGTGGTGACTTGATATCAACAGCACCATAAACCTTCTGTGCTATGCTTCTTTATTATCAGCATAGCTTTCACCCTTTTGATTGTCAGAAATTCCCCCACCGCCTGTTTTCTGGGTAAATGTTTGGGATTTCAAGTGTCTAGGCCTCTAATAGGATAATGGAAGCCAGTCAGAGCCAAGAAGAGATTACCAAGAAAGTGCCTTTTCATAGCATCACTTAATCAAAGTCACAACATTCAAAACTCACTAATGTTAACTCAAGCCAGCTGACTGTTTTACTACCCCAGTCCACGCTGACGTATACACACACTTGTGGTGTGTCGACATATGAGTGAATGAGCAATTAAGCACTTTTGTATAGGAGCAAATATGCTCCTATATCTTGCAGTGCATGTGTTATTAGTATGCATCAGTATGTGATTCGAACCTGTGACCTTAGTATTGCTATTTGACCTGAACTACAATGTATGAGCCTCTCAAAAGCTGCTATTTTTACCTCGTCTATAAATTCAGCATTTTTGTACCACGAAAAGTAAGTTTTGTCTCACCTGAAGACTTTACAGGAATCTGAAGTCAGCATGTGGCAATTCCACAGAGCCACGCCCACTTCTTGACCAATGAAAACATGGCACAGCAGAAGTCCAGAAGTTTCTCTGCAGGGACACACCAGGTCAATCCATGCCTATGAGTGTCAGTCCAACACACAAAAATAAACGCAACAGATTCTTATAATGCAAATAAAAACTAAACAGACCACAATACCACATTGTGTATACTGAGCTATTAATCAAAAATTTAATATTTCCATTTCCATTTTCAAATATACATACTTTATACCAAGTTAAAGTAACTCACACTTAAATCTTATCAAATTCATGAATCTGTGTGGAAATATTCAATAGGTTCAGGGCAACAAATA
>JBAJNP010007787.1:0-21724 GCA_036877545.1 Yasuhikotakia modesta | reverse complement strand
AGAGTGCTGCATCCCTCTGCAAGATATCTCACTATTTTTGACTTTTCGGAGCCTGTCAAGTCCTTCTTTTGACCCATTTTGCCAAAGGAAAGGAAGTTGCCTTTTAATTATGCACACCTGATATAGGGTGTTCATGTCATTAAACCAAACCCCTTCTCATTACTGAGATGCACATCGCCTAATATGCTTAATTGGTAGTAGGCTTTCGAGCCTACACAGCTTGGAGTAAGACAACATGCATAAAGAGGATGATGTGGTCAAAATACTCATTTGCCTAATAATTCTGCACTTCCTGTATATATATAGTGTGTGTGTTTTTGCAGATGTACATTTTGTGTGTTTAACTCTTACAGGTCTCGGGATGGAGAACATTGGGGGTATATTTGTGGTATTAATCTGTGGCCTGATTATTGCTGTGTTTGTGGCTGTGATGGAGTTTGTGTGGTCCACACGGCGATCAGCTGAAACAGATGAGGTACGGCCTCTCTCCTGCGATCGCCAATATCACAGTCACGCTACAGTAGGTTACCAAGGCAACCTGCCGACTCTTAAGCATAGTGTTTGTTGTAGTGAAGTTTACAGTCAGTGTTTGTGCCACAGTTTGCATGTCTACTTGTACATGTTTGTAATACAGTATTTTTCCTGCAGTATTTTTATTTACAATTTGTTTTTACACATTCAGGTGTCTGTGTGTCAGGAGATGTTGACGGAGTTTCGAAATGCTGTCACTTGTAAGAAGAGTTCTCGTTTGCGCCGTAGACGGCCCCTCCCCAGCTCTTTGGCCCTTCGTCATCCCACTCGCATCACTTTAGGGGCCCCCCGGCCCTTACGCCTTGTCAGAGAGATGCGCCTTAGCAATGGAAAACTTTATAGTGGTACTGGACCCATAACAGGAAGTTCAGGGGCTGGAGGAGGCCCCTCAGACATGGGCCCTGGACCTCAACGGCTCCTAGAGGATGCACTGGGTGCGAACAGCACCCCTGCAGTGCCCCTGGGCCCACCCGCAGTGACAGTACCTTTGCCAAGAGGATGTACTCATGTACGCATCTGCCAGGAATGCCGGCGGATTCAGAGCCTCCGCACAACTTCCTGCACACGCATCCCTCCCTCTTCAGCCCCCCTGCCACGCCTTGCTCCGCCCCCTCCACACTCATCCTCCAATACAGACAGCGAAGGGGGTGGTGGGCACAGCCCATGTCGGATAGGCCACTCCCCACCAGCAAAAGGCTGCACTTTAGCCCCACCTCAGTCTAATATCAACACAGACCTACTAGGAGAACAGAAATGAGTGACAGAAATAGAGAAAGAGAGAAATTGAAATGTAAACTATGACATATTTTTGCAATATTTGCCCTTGTTTATAATCATAGTACAAAAAAACGTTCCATCTTTTATTTGGTACAAAAAATAATTCCGATTCCCCATTGGTAAAACATCAATGAAGATTTTTGTACTGTTGAATGTATTATAACATCCCTAACTGTGTCTAAAATGACCTTAAATAAATAAATGGTAAAGATCTATTTAAGATAGCCCCAAAATGACAAAGTGAAGCTCAGCAGGGAACACAGAGATAATAAACTTCCCCAGCAGGCAGCACAGAGACTTCCCTTTGGCTACATTGTTTGTGATCACAGCCAGACAATGGCACAGACTCTTTATACCACCCAGACTAAATCTCCCTGATACTAGAGAGGTCACACACAGGAAGTAGCACAGATACTGTCTTTTGGATGTCATTGTCTTAGCCATACCATAAAGATTAGTGAATGAGAGCACACACTTCAATGGAGGACAATAAAACTGTGTGGAATACACAAACCTGTTAATTATAAAGATATTCTTACTTTTCTGTACTATACTTATTTTTAAATACACTGTCTGTGTAATTTAAATCTGGGGTTGTGTCGTCTAAATTGGAAAATAAAAATAGAGATGCTTTATTGATACTGAGGAGATCAACTCAGAATATGACTGAATATGTATGTTATCAGAATCGAGACGCTGTGTGTTCATTAAAATGTTGACTTTGATTTAAATCCAACTGGCATTTTAAAGAACTTGAGTTTGTCAGCAGTGCTGTCCTTCGCCTCAGTTCAAATCTTTACGCACACTGCAAACAACCTGCAAACAACTTGTTATCTGCAGTTACCAGACAGCAGAGCATGTGGTTTCTGCACTGGTGGTTTCACACATATCCATACCCACATACACATATATATTTTTGTATAACCTTTATATAACCTAACTCTAGCAGTAAACCTTCTGCATTTTTACAAAACTTTTACATTTATTCATTTGGCAGATATTACTAGCTATTTAGCTAGATAGCTATTTACATTGCAGTTACACTATAATGGGTGCATACAGGTATTATAGGTTGATTGTATGAGAGGTTAAAGGTCAGTTTTGGAGGGCGAAGCTTTTCATGTTTGTTTTTCTGTTTTCTGCAGACATTTTATCTAAAGAAGCTTACAAAGAAACAAAGCAAACAGTTACAGCTAGGGTTAAACCTTTACAATATTAGGTTTAATGCTTGTACGGTATTGCTTTGACCCCAGGTGGAAGTTAATGGTAGGGTTTAACATTAACCAGACAATTGTTTTAAATGCAGATGTGGTGCAAAGGCAAAAACAAAAGTAAAGATGCGGTGCAAAGCAAAGCCAGGAGTTTATTCTGTATTTCTTTGTATTTCAGTTGCTGTAGTCATCACCTTTCATTAAGTCTTTAAGTCTTAAGGGAACAAGGAACTAAGTAACTTTATACCCAAACACTTTTTGCCTCAGGACTATTTTGGCATATTCATTATTATTTCTTGTATGTTATACAGACACATTTTGTGACGAAATCCTGTGTTGTAGGATCAGAATTTAATAATGAACATCAGTCTTTTTCACCTCTGCGTACACAGATTCATGCTCTGATGAGTGGGCATTGAAAGTCATCTGATTGGCCGAGCCTTGCTGCGATGTCATTTGTGTTTTACAACTGAAGGAAACTGCAGCGTATTCAATGTTTTCTGTGGGCAAGGTGTTTCTGTTGACTTTGTCTGGTTTCAGTATCGTGACATCAGCATAAGTGACATCACCCTAAAAGTAAAGTAAACAACAGATCAAGAGTAAAGCTTTAAATTCCATTACATCAATGTACTACAGCACTGGATTATT
Organism: Yasuhikotakia modesta; assembly: GCA_036877545.1. NCBI lineage: Eukaryota > Metazoa > Chordata > Actinopteri > Cypriniformes > Botiidae > Yasuhikotakia > Yasuhikotakia modesta. The sequence goes on along the minus strand of JBAJNP010007787.1, from coordinate 18,557 downwards.
AAATACTGACTATTGGAAATTGTTTAGTTCCATATGATTTGTTCACTTGCTTTTAGGTTTATCTCACACTTAAAAATGTACACCTATTAGATCTCTTTTTTCACAGATGAAATGTGTGAAAGAGATGTGTTATTCATAGTAAATGGTAGTCTCACCTGTTGAATGTTAGCAGGGTTTTGAGTCGTAACTAGTAAAGAGACAGAGAACTAGTTAACTTTGAGCATGATTCAAGATTTAGCAAGATCCAAAAAAAAACCAAAAGACTTTTTACAGGGGTAAGATTGGTGAAGTTTTACAGGTTTCCGGGCAACATTGGGCACACAAACAGTACCAAAAAGTTTATTTCTAGACATACTAATACATAACATTTACTATCTAATAAATACATTTTCAGTATTTACTCACAATAAGCAGAAGTACTGGCAGCTCTTCTGTAGGAACATGAAAATGTTAAACATGTTATAATAACCTGATGCTTAACATGACTAAGCCTGAATTTGTTACACAGCTCTATGTTCCAAGAATAAAATATTATCCAGGGCTAGGTGAAAATATTGAACTTATTTTTGATGTGGAATTATGGCATCTCTTTACAGGTAATTGCTAGTTGTGTTTAACCACATACCGTCTCTTAATCAGGAAAAAATAGCCCACAGAAGCTAGAATTATAGTGATTATTACAGTCAGAATCCCGGCAGTCGCAGCAATGGACCGATCAGGAGACTTTCCTGTGGAGAGAGTTTTTAATAACCAGCTGTTAGGTGCTATCTGCTGATGAATGAGCATAATTGTAATGCCCACATCCTACCTTTCATGTTTTGTTTGTGATATTTCCTAGTACTGTTGCTCTTACATATGTTACATAAGTTCTCAGCGTCTGACAAATCTTTGGCACATACTGTACTAAAGAAATGTGTGTTTTTAAGAGTAGAGATATGCTATGACTTAAACAATCTGACTTATTTTCTCATTGACAATAAACTGTGTGAAAAAATATGTAATCACCAACCAACCACATAGGTAATTGTGTAACATTTAATACATTAACCATTTTTTAATATAATAACATTTTCTTTACATGTTGTGGTAGCTTTTATGACATTCATTTACCTTCTATCACTTTAAGAATAGTTTCTCCTAAATTAGATCCACTAGGGTATGTTGAGAAGTCACAGGTGTAGACTCCCTGGTCAGTCATTTTCACATCTTTGATGATGATGGAGGCATCTGACATCAGACTGGAGTTTATTCTAAAGCTGACTCTGTTTTTCAGAAATGTCTCATGCTCGTAATTGCCATGTTGTGAATTGAAGATAATGATTTTTATTAAACTATTTTTTTCATTGGACTTATTTCTCCAGGTCCACTCAACTTGATTAAATTTTTCTTTTGTGCTTCTAAAGTGACATGGCAGTGTGACATCATCACCCCGGTACCCAGTGACCTCACGATCAGTGACAACCTTCTGACCCTGAAGCACTGGATAAAAAGAGAGAAATGTTTTCATCAAATAGTGGCTCAACTGGTAAGACAGAATTCATTTAGGCAATACAAGGGGTTAAAATTCAATGTAAAAATGGTTATTTGAAGCATATTTTTTGGAAGTTTTTGAAAGCGTTTTTAAGTGTTAGGCGTTTTCACAGGAAGTTTCTGAAAATATCGCAATAGGCAATGACTATGTTAACGGAAAGTGCATAGCAGGCAAAGAAAATTCAGTGTAATTCTGGAATGAGTTTCAGTAACTATCCCTTCAATGGGATAGTTAAAGGAAAAAAACAGTTAAAGGAAAAAAAAATTAATTCAGATAAAGTATTGATATTAATTTACTTAGATTTAATTATTTTACTTTACTTAGAAACTTAGAGTTTACTATCTTACTTAGAAGATAGTAAACTCACAAAAAATTTTGCTCATATGCTGGTCACGTTTTAAACCACGAATATATATATGAATACGACTATGTAAAAATGTGTCCCCCTAATTTTAACAGACATAAGACTATTAACAAGCTTCAATGTTTCTGAAAAATAAGGACAAATTTAACAAAATAAGTAGTAAATAATAGTCACTTACCTGTAAATGTTGTGGTACAAAATACCAGTAAAGAAACAAACTTACTATGCAAGTCCATCATAAGTTTCAATTTCAGTTAACAAGCTATAGAGTTCATACTGTACAAGCAGAAATGTACACTACTTAGCTATACAAATTCATAAGGGAAGTTACAGGCATTTTTACACTGTATTTATCTCAGCACTGGTTTGACAACTTATAGATAAATTTTAACTGCAGCTGTTGAAAAAGCAGAAATGTTGTCTGGACTCATATTTCCTATTGTGGTGTTTGCGCTTGCAAAAAGATTGTGGGGTTTTTCCTGGACTCACTCTATGGTGATTAACCCATTAGTAAGCCTTTTTTTTACATTTATGCTTCACGTTTTAAAATAACACAATTATTAACTTTTAAATCATTTAACTACTAACCCCACACCCATATTAATTGTTGTTATTATTATTAATTTTTATTATTGTTTATTTCTACATTTTCATTATATACATACAATGTAAGCAAAACAAAAGAATATTTCATAATTTCTGAAATATCTCTGAATTTGAAAGTACTGGGGTTTTATGGCTAGTTTTGGGCCTAGTCATTACTGCATTATATTGTCACATTGCATTTAGGCTTAAACACGTAAAGAACGATTTGAACAAAAGAAAACGAAACAACTAAACAAAATTGCTGTGTTTCAAAGCCAAACATGTTAAATGTTTTAATGTATGTTTTTGGAACTTTTTAATTTCATTTTTTTTGTCAACATGGTAGATGTAAACATGTAAAGGTCATAAGTTTAACTTTTAAATATAACATTTTTTAAATAAAACTTTTATATAGCTAAGCAATGTTATTGTGTAAAGGCAGGAGTATAAATTTTGGCTTGACATGTGACTGGTACATATTAATCCTTGTATAAATATTGAAGGAGTTGTAATTGCTTACAGACACCATTCCCCTGACTGTAGGTAACATCTCTTAAATAAAGCTCAAATATGTGGTCAAATTTTTCAGTTTAGTTAACTTATTTTTAAGGATTAGTAGATTCACAAGCCTTGCAGCTATAATTTAATTGTAACCTATTGCTTTCGGTTTTTGTAGATCTTATTGAAATGAGATAAAAAAAAACTATTTGCAGTAGCTTTAATCTGTAGCTTTAATCTGGTTTAGTAATATAAAGCAAAAAAACCTCAAACCATAAAAAACCATGAATAAGCCCTCAGTTGCTAAAAGTCACAGACAATATGTGCTAGTTTTCGATTAATGATAAACCCATTGTATTCTCATTGTGTGTAACAATACTTATTGTGTAATAGCTCTTTGTGCTCCTTGTAATTAAATATAGCTACTCATTTTTAATGCCGCACTTATTGGACCAATTGTCTGAATGAGGTGAAAGAATCACATTCAGTGGATAAGAGATAATAATCCACTCCAAGCATCACATTCTCATCTGATAATAAATAATTATTGATCAGTCCAGTGGTTAGAACTAATCTACCCTGTCAGCTTTAAGACCTGTCAGCAAACTCACCCTTATCATTGAGTGTTAAGCACTGAAAAAGATCAAACTTTGTGCTCAAACTTGATAAAATATAGATTATGCTCTGTTATTTCCTCTAACAATAAGTCTCTTGTCTGCAATACAGGTGGACCGGAAGATAATTCTATTATGGTCTAAATGAGATTGTTAGGTTTTGGCAATTTTGTCCCTGTCTTGCTCTGCCGGTCTGAAACCCTGTTCACCTGTAAGTTTAATGGGACAGACACTTATGTAACCATAGACACATTTACCATAGAATGAGGTGACCTAACACACAGTGTGGATTATATCTGCACAGCCTAAAATAATGTCACAAAGAGAAATGTCTTTCAAAGACGTCCTTTTGTAGAGATGAGGCTTACTTTATATTCATGGAAAACTGTGATGTCATTAAATGCATTGGCCATAATCCACCACTCATATTTAATTTCTATTTAGTATTTTTTTGTAAATATTATATATAGTGTCTATTGTCTATGTCTCTCTCTCTCTCTCTCTCTCTCTATATATATATATATATATATATATATACAATGACTATTATTATATTATTATATACAACTACTAAATTATTATATTATTATGTAATATATTTTCGTATTACTATAATGTATTTCAATATTAACTGTATTAATGTGTAATATTTATCATTATATAATGTAATTAAAATATTTTATAACAGAGAAATATATAAACGTATACTTCAAGTTTAACGTACTGATCTTTCAAGCAATAACGTTTTTTCTGTAGCTAATTGTTTACGATATTATCCTGACTAATTCTACAAAGATTTCATGACCCCTAACAAAATTAAGCGGATAGTATCATCAGTTCAGTCTTTAGAGGGCGCTATTGGACAATGACGTTTTAAAGGAATAGTTATATTTTACATTTATGCCTTTGACAGATGTTTTTATCCAAAGCGACTTACTGTGCACTCAGGGTATATATTTGATCAGTATGTGTATTCCCTGGGACTCAAACCCATGACCTTTGCACTACTATCACAATGCTTCTTGCTACTCATCATGTCATACCAAACCTTTAGGACTTTTTTGATTCTTAGGAACACAAAAGAAACTGTTTTGAATTCTAAATATATTATACTTTTGTTTTTAAAGTCTTCAAAAGACATATGCGCAAACACATGCACATTTGAAAGGGCACATGGGGCAAAACAGTAGATGAGTTTACCCAAGGTGTGTGCAGAAGGGAGGGGGCGGTCTATAACAAATAGGCCACAGGACAGTTAGAAGGCTTCAGTGAAAGGAACAAGGGATGTCTGTATGCTTAGTGTTTTGTACAATGGCACCATGACGCAAACATGACTCTATAGTTTTGAGTCAACCTGATATATGGTGTATGAGTATATGATTTAATGATCAGATAATAATTTTGGTCTATTAAACTTAAACTATTAATTATATTAAACTATAACTTTTGTAAAGCTTTCATCTAAAACATTTACTTGTGTAGTTGTATACTTGTGTATAATATACTTGTGTATATTTAAAGAATCTCACACATCTGAATATGCTGTTAACGTGTATTTTTAAAAAAGTACTTTTCTTTTTTCTAATCTGTTTTCTCAGGCCACCCCATCATACTAAATAAACAATAACAAACTATGCAATGTTCATTTACCTAAATACAAACACTAACAGGAATAAAGAGATTAATCAAAGGACTTAAGGGCACCAGTACTGATGTTTTATCCAAAATGACATACCAGAGATTAGAAAATTGCTCATTTAGAATGTTAAGGAATACTGACCATGGTATACAGGTTTCAGTGTTTGTGCTGTAACTGTGCTTATAATTATAAAACAGGTGGCAGATTTCCAATGATAATAAATTCCAAAAAAAAATAAATCATTCTTTTTCTAGCTACTGTGTCAATGCTATGAGGGTCAGTGATAAGCGATCCACAGAGTCAAACAGAGAAGGTTATATGTTGTCATATTTAAATAATCACAAAACAAACAGTGATTCATGATTTTTTGTGATTCATGATCAGAAATCATGTCAGTGTAAAACAAGTACCCGGCAAACAAAATACTGAACATGTGCTGTAACAAGTGTTTTACAAGCTTCTCGATTATATGGGTGTTTAGTGTAAAGTGTACATTAGAAAGTTTGTTACGATCACTGTGTAAACTTACATTAAAAATTAAGTGTTTTGGGCCCTCACGGGACATCTGCAGCTGGTGTGAATCAAAAATGTGAAACTGTAATTATATTCATTCCATATTTATGCCATGTTGATATTAACTCCTATTGTTGACAGTCCACAATTTTTACTAAATACAAATCATTTCCTGCTACTCTAAGAGCTATTCAAATACATAAGGCTCGACCTTTGATTTGTGCATAAGGACATCACCTGGGTACCAACAGCCCAGTTCCAGATTATGTTTTATCATAATGAACACACCCATCCCTCAGTGTATTTGTGTGAGTGAGGGTGACAAGAGGTATACCTTTTTACACATGCCAAGCCATTGATATGGCAAGGTGAATACTGGCGGGTTGAAAGTAGCAATGAGTTTACCATTTATTTTCATGCTCTAAGAGTCAAATTAGTTTGAGGTTTGTGGGATAAAAGCAAAGACTTTTTCTCGATTTTCAAAATGGAATATAAAGTACTCTTCTTCTTCATCTTGACCTTTCTAGAAGGTACAGTAATTATTTTTTAATTCTTATTTAAAATATTTGTGGTTTGTTACAATTTAACTCTATTTCATTTTTCAAATAGATACAGAAAAAGTAGCTTTTACCAGTTTATTTAATAAATATTTATGTATTTGCTATTATTATATTTTATGAAATGTTTGTGAAATGCATAACCAAATCAATTCGATTTGTATTTATATCAAATACAACATAAAACACAAAGCGATAACACTTACGTACATAAGAGACTGCTGTCTTTTGCATTGTAAAGCGCTGAATGTTGATTTTTACTCAGGTGTTTTAAGGATACCATGGAAGAACCATTTGTTGGTTTAAAGAACTGGCATAACCAAAAAAGAACCAGATTGATGAATGTTTTTCGTACTATAAAGACAAATATAAAGGATTTTATTTATTGTTTTTAATTATGCCACAGCCTGATAAAGCATCATTTAAACCTTATTTTCAAAAATCTTATTTTTTAAGAGTGCACTTTCTTAATCTAGATAATGTACCACTTACACTACAGTGTCAATGGCTCATACACAATTAGTAGCTTTATCAGTGATAATGCATTTTTAAGGGGTGGTTTTAAAGGGTGTTTCACTAAATAAAGTACGCATTAACTATATGTTGTTTAATAAAATTACTCAGTTCTCACATTTAACATGGACACTGTATGGTATACCTGTACCTATATTACCATGTTGGTTTTATTTTAAATTGTAAATGAAATGTAAATTTGTAAACAAATCTGCTGTGCTACTGTACCAACGCCCGTTGATGCACCTTTGTTATTATTAAAATGATTCATCTCAGTCACCTAAAGTATAATCTATAAACAAACAAACATGCACATACAACATATTAATAATAGATTATTTGTTCTGTATCACTATGAAAGTCAAAAAAACAAAACACATACAGTGATGGAGTGAGAATCAGACCACATCATTTATGTCATTTTAATTTTGTTGTAAAAAATTATTTAACAGTTTTTATGTGCTTTACAACACATGCTTTAACAATATTGACTGCCTCTGCTTTTTTTCTGTAGGTCTTTATGCACTGACTGTAATTCCATCAGCAAACCCTGTTGCCGTGGGCACCAACGTCACTATCTGCTTAAATGAATCAATGAACATTCCACTTGGGACCTGGTTGTTTGGGCCGAGTATTTTGTTTATGTGGTCATCAAACTTGATCTTCACTGGTAGCAGCTACACGGATAGAATCACATTTAACAGCACTTCATACATGCTCAGCTTGTCATCTGTAACTCTGAACAACTCTGGTCTTTATGTACTAGAGGCTCTGGGACAGACTAAGAGCAGAGGAGAGGTTTATTTAGATGTTCAGGGTGAGTTGAAAATAGATCTTTGTTCCACATGCACTCATTTTATGTAAGCAGGTTTTAAACATAAAACAACAAAGCACATATTTACTGTAATCCATTTGTAGTTGCTCACACGCATCACTTCAAAGGGCAAATGCTTACACACCCTGAACAAAATCAAATAATAATGCCTCTTATCAAATGATGCATTGGCAAAAAGAGCATAACCGGTTTCATTTAATGGAGGTTACATAATGATTCTGGTTGCTTTTTATTTTACAGTATTTTACAGTATACTTACAGCATGCTTAAAAACAAAATACTGTTAACTAACTATATAGAATATAGGTTGAGTTTTATGTTAAGGGTTGGTCCGTAATAATTACACAGTTAAACCTAGAAGACATATATATATATATATATATATATATATATATAGTTGTATACATGTTGAACAGGACTGTAGCACAGTGATGAGAAGATTTCAAAACCTGAATAGTTTTTTTATTTACTTGCAGAACCTGTGGGTAACGTATCTCTAAACGTAAGTGAAACAAACCTGGTTGAGATGAACAGTAGTGTGACTTTCACCTGCTCTGGAAGCGGATACCCGATGTGGGTTACCTGGCAGAATGGCAGCTCTACAGTCACAACAGGGGAAGGAGTCTCAATCAGTACTGATGGAAATATTCTCACTATTGATGCCGTGACACGGTATGACCAAGGACCGTTTATGTGTGTTGTGGCAAACAACATCAGTATGCAGCAGAGTATTCAAATCAGCCTCAACGTAAACTGTGAGTAACGAAAACATTTGAGCTTATACAGTATTGGTTAAATGCTTGTTTTATTACACAGGATGAGGTGGCAATTGAATTCATAACTGAATTGTTTAATTGGTCTAGATGGACCCAGTGACCCGACATTGACAGCCTTACCAGAGAGACTGGTATATGCTTCAGGCACGATTATTTCTCTGTCGTGCTTAACTGACTCCAAGCCATCAGCTTCTATTTCCTGGACATACAACAGTGTTTCTCTAAATGTCATTGGACAAAATCTTACACTTGTGAACACTTCCCAGAACCAAACGGGACAATATGGTTGTATTGCTTATAATGCAGTGACAATGAGATATGTTACTGTCACAAGGACCATTCGCATAATTGGTGAGCACATGCACAATATACAGTTTTCTATAGGTCACTATCACTGTTATCTGCATTCAATTATCCCCCGTTTTTATAGATCCGATTTCACAAGTGATGGTGAATACTCAAGCAGGCTACCCATTGGAAAACAACTCATTTAGTCTAAACTGTCAAATTGTGGGGTCAATGGGCTCCATTCAGTGGATGAAGAATGGAATGTATCTGTCCTCCAGCAATGGCAACACATTCTCCAATCAAAACTTAACCTTAAACTTTAATCAACTTTCAAATAGTGATAATGGACAATACCAGTGTGTAGCCAGTAATGCTGTCAGCAATATGTCCAGTGTGGCCTACAACCTTTCAGTCAACTGTGAGTACACAGAATATTACATATATTTCTAAGATTAATGCACATATGCATAAAACTCAAAATTTTATTGACAACAGTTTTGATTTTTTTCATGTGAACATTTTAGTGCACCAGATCTTGAAACAGATAGTTTTAAAAAATGTTCTTTTTCCCATTTGTTTGCTAGATGGTCCAAGAAATGTATCAATCTCTGGCCAAGATGTAACTTCAGTCGGATCCAGAGTGACCTTTAACTGTACTGCTGACTCTTATCCTCAGAGTCAATACAGCTGGTTTTTCAAAGGCCAAAAGGTATCAGATGGACCATTCTATATGACTGGAGCTCTCTCTGTCAACAGCAGTGGACAGTACACCTGCCTGGCCTTCAATAACATCACAGGCAAAAGCAGCAATGTTTCAAAGGAACTATCTGTGATTGGTGAGTTACTTCAGTAAATCAATTACCAGAAAACAACAAATGCAGTCCTAGATGACCTGGAAGTCACAAACTAGAGTTTCTCTGAAAAAGCAAAACTAAACCAGAATACATGACTGTGTCTTATGAAAATCTCTGGAAGCTGTATGTATTGTATGATAAACTTTGATAAAGGGATTCATGAATTTGCTTTTCTCTGTCAAATTTAGTTCCTGTCACGGCTGTTACGGTGACTCCAGACAATCAGCAGCCCATCTTCAATCAGTCATTCACATTAAACTGCTCTGTCAGTGGAGATGTTGCATCCGTTCGGTGGCTGAAGAATGGCGTCCGCCTGTACCCCAACAACAGAACTTTCTCTAATAACAATTTAACACTCAGCTTTAACCAACTTACTCTTCAAGATGGTGGACAATACCAGTGTTCAGCTAGTAACGCTATCAGCAACATGACTAGTCTGGCCTACAACCTTACGGTCAACTGTGAGAAACAAAACTTACTTTTAAGCATGAGACCTGTAGATACTGCACTCTAAAACAATAACTCCAGTTCCTAGAGGCACCCTACTGCACATTTTGGATGTGCCATTTACTAGACAAATAACAGTTATTTTAAGAGTTTTGGTAGTTAGCATATTAGTAAAATGAGGTGTGTTAGATTTGTGAGGGTGTCAGGGTGCCTCCAGGAACAGAATTGGGAACCACTCTTTCTAGATCTTCTAGAAGTAGTTAAATTTGCTTACAGCAGAGTTGTGGTATAAGTAACTTGAAAAGCAATTAGACTTTAAGACTTTAAATGATCCACACCAGTGAGTATGCTGTGCTTTATCTGTGCCTTTCAGATGGTCCATGGAACACAACAATCTCTGGTCCAGCTGTAGGAGCTGTAGCATCCAATGTGACCTTCAGATGTTTTGCAAATTCTTACCCTCCCAGTGATTACAGCTGGTACTTCAATGGCTCAAAGGTGGCAGATGGTCCGTTTTATGTGGCAAGAGCTATCAGAATGAACAACAGTGGACAGTACTGGTGCATGGCCTTCAATAACATCACAAGGAGCAGCAATAATGCTTCCGTGGAATTAACTATAATTAGTAAGTTGTTAAATAAAAGGTAGGGTAGGTTATTTTGCAGAGGTTAGCAATTGCAATTAGCTTTGAAAACATACCACACTCCCTTCAGAGTGCTGAAGGACCACTATAGTTATTAATATCAGGATGTGAAGAGATTTTCAACCAGCATAAAAAACGCTTTTGAAAAAAATTGTCTACCTTACCTTTAAGAAATGCTTAAATGCATCTTATTGATAGATTATCAATCCTGTTGTTGACCTGATGTTTGTTTTCTGTCTGTGGCTTTTTTCTGAATTTCAGATCCTATTAGTGATGTTACGGTAAACACAAGCAATCAGCAACCAGTCTTCAATCAGTCATTCACATTAAACTGCACCATAAGAGGAGATGTTGCCTTCATTCACTGGCTGAAGAATGGTGTTCGCCTGTACTCCAACAACAGGACAACTTTCTTCAATAACAATTTAACCTTTAGCTTTAACCAACTCACTTTTGAAGATGCTGGTCAATACCAGTGTGCAGCTAGTAACGCAGTCAGCAACATGACCAGTCTTGCCTACAACCTTACAGTCAACTGTGAGTGACAAAATTGACTTTAGACCTGTATATATGTAGGCATTACTGCTTTCTATAGCTTTGAAAAGTTGGTTCACAGTCATGGCTTAATTAGTTGAAATGTCCTCAGGATGATGAAAGCACCCTTAATAATTCAGGGCAGTGAGTGATCTATGCTTTATTTGTGTCTTTAAGATGGTCCATGGAACACAACAATCTCTGGTCCAGCTGTAGGAGCTGTTGGGTCCAATGTGACCTTCAGATGTTCTGCAAATTCGCAGCCTACCAGTCAATTCATCTGGTTCTTCAATGGCTCAAATGTGGCAGATGGTCCGGTTTATGTTGTAAGAGCTCTCACAAATAGCAGTGGACAGTACAAATGCATGGCCTTCAATAACATCACAAGGAACAGCAATAATGCTTCAGTGGAATTAACTATAATTAGTGAGTTGTTAAAATTAAACAAATGCATTCTGATAATAGTTTATCAGATCAGCTGCATATGTGGTTTATCATCTGTCTTAACCTCTTTTCTATCTGAATTCCAGATACAATCAGCAATGTTTTTGTGAACTCAGGCAATCAGCAACCCATTTTCAATCAGTCATTCACATTAAATTGCACTGTCAGTGGAGATGTTTCCTCCATTCAGTGGATGAAGAATGGTGTCCGCCTGTACCCCAACAACAGAACAACTTTTTCCAATGAAAATGTAACCTTCAGCTTGAACCAAATCACTTTCAGTGATAGCGGGCAATACCAGTGTGCAGCTAATAACCCTGTCAGCAACATGACCAGCCTGGCCTACAACCTTACAGTCAACTGTGAGCAACACAACTTAATTTTAAACAATAGGCATATAGTTTTATAGTTACATTAATGCATTTAGAAGATGCTATTATCAGTTTTCAAATAACTCAAACCAGCGGGTGATCTGTGTGATTTCAGATGGCCCATGGAACACAACAATCTCTGGTCCAACTGTGAGAGCTGTAGGGTCCAATGTGACCTTCAGATGTTCTGCAATTTCTTACCCTACCAGTCTGTTCAGTTGGTTCTTTAATGGCTCAAAGGTGGCAAATGATTCGGTTTATGTGGCGACCGCTCTTACAGTAAACAGCAGAGGACAGTACACGTGCATGGCCCTCAATAACATCACAAGGAGCAGCAAAAATGCTTCAGTGGAATTAACTGTAATAAGTGAGTTAAATAAAAACACACATAAAATGTAACATTGACATTTTGTCAATCTCATTGGCCTTTTGGCCTGATTCTTGGATGGAAACATCAGGAATTCCTTAATCCTGTCTGTAACCTCTTTCTAAATTTACAGATCCGATCAGCACTGTTACAGTGAACACATCAGCAAATCAGCAACCAGTCTATAATAGAGAATTTAATCTAACTTGCACTGTCAATGGAGATGTTGCCTTAATTCAGTGGAAGAAGAATGGTGTGCTGCTGTACCTCAACAACAGAACTACATACTCCAATAACAACTTAACCTTGATCTTTAATCCACTCACTTTTGAAGATGTTGGGGAATACCAATGTACAGCTAGTAACCCTGTCAGCAACATGAACAGTATGGGATATAACGTAACAGTCAACTGTGAGTAACAGATGTGTTTGTAACATTCCTGTCTAATTTAGGCTGTAGGTGTCCACAAAATTGTACACAAGTTTGGAATGAGTGAAGTCTTGTACACAAATAACAATGTTTGAATGCAGTAACAAAAAAAGCTGGTAAATGTATAAAATGTTTTAGATGGTCCATGGAACACAACAATCACTGGTCCAAGCAGGGAGGAGACGGGGTCCAATGTGACCTTCACCTGTTCTGCTATGTCTCGTCCTCAAAGTCAATACAGCTGGCTCTTCAATGGCATAGAGGTGGCCAGCACCCCAGTCTATGTGATTACAGATATCACTCTAAACAATGCAGGAGAATACACCTGCCTGGCCTTCAATAGCATCACAGGCAACAGCTCCACTAGCAGATGGCAGTTCAATGTATATGGTAAGATGTAACTCAAAGCTGCGTCTGTCTGCATTTATTTTTAAAATTATATTGCCACATCACTTTGTTTTGAATCAGAGCAGCTTCAGGTTTGTTCTGTATGTTTTTAGAAGTCTTGAGAAATTAATTATGGATAAGGAATTGTAACATGTTACCAATATACTATTTTGCTATACTATTTGATATAAATTTTGCAATTCAAAGACTTTTTTAGAATTACCAACTGTGGTAATGTGATAAGTCCTATTAATTGAATAATATTTTGCTTGTGTTTTCAGAGAGGATCTCGTCTGTGCATGTGGTTTCCGATCCAGTTATTCCACAGGCTTCTGGAAACCTAAAGCTCAAGTGTAATGTCAGTGGGCCCTACATAAATCTCCGCTGGCAGAGAAACAATGAGATTCTACAGCAATCTGACACAGTTACAATCACAGACAATAACGCTACAGTAAACTTCAGATCTCTACAGACCGCTGACAATGGGTATTACCAATGTATTGCCACAAATCAAATCAGACCTTATATGAGTCAACCATACCAACTTGTGGCCAGCTGTAAGTCAGTCTTTCCTCACAATAAAAGTACACAAGTTTGGAAATACAAACATATTTAATGCATGTTTGTCATCTTACATTAGGAAATATTCATGTGTAAAGTAAAATACCAATAAACTTAAACTTAAGGAGCAAGACTCCTAACTCTTCCTCTGTATCTACATTGTGCAGATGGACCATTTAACGTCCAGATCTTGGTAACACCAGGGTATATGACTACCTTCACATGTAAAGCAGATTCCCAGCCTCCAGCCATGTATCAGTGGACCTTTGGCAATAACATGATAAATAAACCTTCTATCGAGATTCTTTGGGAAAATATCCCAAACAGAAATTTCACCTGTGCAGCCAGAAATCCCCTCACCAATGTGACAGTCTACACCAGTCATTTAATTGACGGTGAGTACTATGACACAAAGTAATATATATTTGCATTTTATATGCACATATTATCTAATAACAGATTTTAGATTTTCTGTCTTCTCCAGATCCAAATGGTGCTGTTGGTGTCCATGCAAGCATGATGTTGACTGCTCTCTTCACACTCCTCCTGCTTACACTGAATGAGTGTATGTAATACTGATAATAACACTAGGCCTGAATATGGATTCACTGTCTGAAACAGGCTTATGGGTAAAAATATCATTAAGAAGATTCTACAGAAAACACAATTTTTTGGTGGTGGTGGGTGAGTTTGCAGTTGATTGTCAAGATAATCTGAAATGAAATCTGAGCACTTTGGTACATTACAGACATTTCAAAAACACCATACTGCTTTATTAACACACACATATTTAATTACTACACTCTGTGGTGTATTTATTACTATCATTAATTAACACTACTGTTCACAAACAATTAAATAACTCAGGGCATGAAATAATTATGTACTAAATAAATATGTTCTAGCATATACTGTATGTATCATATAATAAAACTAGAAATTATCTCAATTATTTATTTAACAAAGGTTATAATGTTTCTTATGTTTCACAATCATACAATACACTGTGATTTTCTTCTAAATGAAATTATAATACACATGTAAGTTAGGTAAATGATTTAAAGTCCAAAATGTGAATTGTTATATTTTCTTTATTAAACTAAATAAAAGCTATTTAACCCAAGCAACTGCTCTTTCTGTTTTGTTACTGGTAACTATTAGTTGCTGATACTTGCATTTTTCTTTCCAATAACTGAAAAATATGAGATTTTAAGTTACATTAAATGCCACAATAATAGATACAAAAGTAGTACAGTAGTATAATACACTTATTTTTTGCTTGGTTGTTTCCCTTAATACTGCGCAGAAACGTTGGTTAAAATGAAGTACAGTACAGGAGATTGTAAGAGAAGTTGGTTAAAATGGAGACTGTGAGAGCGGGAGAGACGGCTAAAATGGGGTACTGATGCCTTTGTTGCCTTTCTTCTCGCTTCCTCCAGAAATCAACTTCTGGCATTTTTTGTGTGTCACAAACACTTCCTTTCTGCACTTTGCCCTCCCCTTTTTACTGAGGGTTGCTGGAAATATGAAAACACAAAAATACAGTAAATACAGTTTCTGTCTAATAGCCAAGAAAGTCAGCAACTAATTTTCTCAGTTATATTAAAAGTCCAGTGTTTTGTGACCTGCTACTGTCTGTTTAAATTGACAACAGGGAGATGTGAATAAGTGATGGGGTGCGTTACTCACTGTTGAAAGTTGGCAGCACACAGGCACATTTCTGTCTCAGGCCACTCCGTCTCTCTGTAGGCAACAACACATCACAGTGACTGGTCTCTCTTACCATTATAAATACAATACAGCAATGCACTTCAGATACAGATTAATACAGATCATTACATATTGATAGAACAGGACAGATTTCAGGTATTGTGAATCTATTATCACTCACCAATGCAGCTACATGACCTGCTCTGGTTCCTGGACAACAGGGTCAGACTATTATCTGAATCTTCCTGCTGAGGTTGTGCTGTACCAAAGACATACAGACATCATTCATTTACATAATCATCTTATTTATTTATGGTATTACACATTTTTATCTATATTGTTATGGTCTCTTGCGATAATATTAATTCAAACTTAAAAACTTGTCTTCACAAGTCTCACTGAATTTAAGTGATGTAATACAATGCAAAACCTTAGTCTGCCTTTATTACTGTAAACATGCTGTAAACGTACAGTTGGTTTGCTCAGTAATCCCTGCAGGGACAATAAACTGACACTATGTGTGCTCAACTAGTAGAGCATTCCCTAGCAGTGCAAATGTTGTTCAATCCCAAAGAATACAAGTAGTGATAAAAATGTATACCTTGAATTCACTGTTTGTGGCTTTGGATAATAGCGTCTGCCAAATGAATAAATGTACATGCAAATTGAGAGAGATGGCAAAGGGACTAGATTGAATACGCTAATATATAACACATTTATTTTGGATGATCTTAACATTTAAAATTTGAAAATAATTTCCAGAGATACATTATTATTCTATGATTTGGACGGGCTTACTATTATACTAAAATGTGGAAAAAATATAAAATAATAAATGATCTTATACGTTAGATCTAAAGTGATCCTAAACATTTATAGTTATAGGTTTATAGCCAATTACAGCAATACATGGTTTAGTATCATCACTACATTTAAAGATATCCTATTTAAAAGTATTTTAAAAAAGTGTGAAAAATACATTATACATACAAAACCAGAATTATATCTTTATATACCACATAGCTTTATGTATATAACGCATATATAACATATAATATACATAACCTAAAACAATGAACATAACATTAAAATAACAACAAACATACTGTAACAGATTTACCAATATAAATTTTAAATGACAGATAAATACCTTGACAGCTGACATTGGAGCCGATCACAAAAGCAAAGGCCAGCAGAAATACTTGGAACTTCATTTCTGTTACCAGCATTAGAAAATGAGAATGAATCTAAACAAAGGTTTAAAAGTCTTACAGAAAAGACTGTTGCTTTACAAGAGGACTCTGTTGTAAGGATTATACCACGCTATTTATATGGCACAGCTTCAACTTCTGGGTCTCAAAAACCATGTCTAATTATGCCCCAACTTGCTAGGTAGAATTTTTGAAGGTAGGTGTGAAAGAAATGTTGACAGTGCATCTTGTTTCGATATAACTGCCAAGTGCTGTAATGGGGTTTGCATTCACTTTGGGAAAAAAAAAAAACTTGTTTTTCTAAATCTGACTTTACTGTTGTAATTCCAACTCTGATAACCCCTGACAAAAAATCTTTTGTATTCGTACCCTGACACATTAATAATTGAGCTTAAAGGATTTTTTTTTCTGTTTTTAATCTGTTTTGCCCTGAATAAAATGGTGCACATTGAAAACTGCATGCCTTTTAAAGTTTCAGATTTCACAAGCCCATCCATAAATAAACATTGCTTAACAAACATTTCATTCTGTTGTTGTTATGTTTACATTGATTTAAGACAGAATAAATGTGATAGATGATCCTGTAGACATCAAGCACACCTGAGTGGTCCATATAACAAGAAATTTGTCAGGGTGTTTTCACATAATCAACCTTGTATTCATTCAGATTCATTAACCTGAAAAGCAAAAAGCTGGTCTGACTGTACGCAATGTGAAATATTTCTTCCACACTTGCCTGCATATATAACCTTAAAACTACATTTAAAGATATCCTATTTAAAAGTATTAAAAAAGTGTGAAATATACATTATACATCAAGAACATTAGACCTTTAGGTAGACATACTGGTATAAATGTCTAAATCTGTAGTTAAAAAGAGGCCTTGTCTTGTGAAATGATTAGTCATGTTTAGAAAATAAATCAAAAATAACATTTTTTTTGTGACTGATCATTTCATTAGAGTAGCTCTCTAGAGACAATTGAAGCTGCACTGAAACTATTTTGGACTTTTAAAACAATGAACCTTTTGACTTAAAGAAAGAAAAACATCTTGGATGACAAGGTGGCATGTAGATTACCAGGAAATTTTCATTATGGGGTGAACATTTCTTTACTGACATGCTGACAAAAAGTTATTTCTTAAGTTAATACAAGTTCTGAGAAACAAGTTGCCGTAACGTTCACTGATGTATAGATAACTTGGAACCATAATTCTTTGTCTGTTAAAAAACACTCAAACTTGTCATTTGAACTTGTAACTTGAGATTTCTTTGTGTACATCATAACATGCCCAGCCGTGCGCTTATCTGCCCAAAGGTGCTATGAATATTAACAAATGTCTTATCTCAGGTCTTACAGCTCAAAGAGAGCTATTGTCCTTAATCCGACAAATATTTCTCAATATGTAAATCCTTCTACTTAAACAATTTCTTTGTACTAGACTGCTTCAGCATTTATTGGAGGGAAAGCGATTTCTTAAAGTAA
This sequence comes from Yasuhikotakia modesta, assembly GCA_036877545.1. NCBI lineage: Eukaryota > Metazoa > Chordata > Actinopteri > Cypriniformes > Botiidae > Yasuhikotakia > Yasuhikotakia modesta. The sequence goes on along the minus strand of JBAJNP010007787.1, from coordinate 400 downwards.
ATTTATTATAAAGGATTCTTGTCTTGATAAACTAAAGATAACAAGAGGAAGTTACAAAAAGTACAGGTTCAACTGGCTTGTCTGGTTTTATTCCACCATTATGACACAAGATGTTTTACAATGTAGCAAAATTAATTACAGTACCAGACTGTACTTTCATTGGCTGTACATTGGCTTAAAACCTTGAAGAAATGATATTTCATTACTTTCATATACATTTCATATTTCATTACTGAACTGACATCATTCATTATTGAAAGGTGACAAAGTTTACAAACACCCTTAAAGTGGACAAGCCAATGAACACAAACACCAGGACAAAGAAGCAGAGAACCCATTTATAACAGCCTTTAACAATATACGAAATTGTTTTGGAAATAATAGATGGTACCTATGGTTT